>PVJN01000212.1:107684-196365 GCA_004026805.1 Lasiurus borealis
CCCATTAAAAAAAAAAAAAAAAAAAAAAACACAACAAAACAGCCCTTTTTTGAAAATGCTGTTTTCATGGCAAAATGGAAAGAACTGAGAACTGATATAAACACTACATGATTTTTTTAAATTTTTATACATCTTTATTGTTCAGATTATTACAATTGTACCTCTTTTTCCCCCCTTATCTCCCCTCCACCTAGTTCCCACCCCACCCTCTGCCCTTACTCCCCCCACCATCCTCATCCACACTATTTCCAATATGATTTTTGTCTAGTCTCTCCCTGCACTCCCCCTCACCTCTTCACCCTGAGAATTATCAGTCCACTCCCTTTCTATGTCTCTAATTCTATTATATTCACCCTCTATTCTGTTCATCATATTTTCAATTCACTTGATTTTTAGATTCACCTGTTGATAGGTATGTATTTGTTATTCATAATTTTTACCCTCACCATTCTCTTCTTCCTCCCCTCGAAAAATACCTTTCAGCATCTCACATAACACTGGTTTGGTGTTGATGAACTCCTTCAGTCCTTTCTTATCTGTGAGGCTCTTTATCTGTCCACCAATTCTGAATAATAGCTTTACTGAGTAGAGTAATCTTGGTTGTAGGTTCTTGCTATTCATCACTTTGAATATTTCTTGCCATTCCCATCTGGCCTGCATAGTTTCTATTGAGAAATCAGCTGACAGTTGAATGGGTACTCCCCTATAGTAATTAACTATTTTTTCCCTTGCTTCTTTTAATATTCTCTCTTTGTCTTTTGCTCTTGGCATTTTACTTATGATGTGTCTTGGTATGGTCATCTTTGAATTCATTTTTTGGGGGGTTCTGTGTGCTTTCTGGACCTGTAAGTCTATTTCTTTTACCATGTGGGGGAAGTTTTCAATAATTATTTCTTCAAATAGGTTTTCAGTATCTTGCTTTCTCTCTTCTTTTGGAACCCCCATGATTCTGATGTTAGTATGGTTGAAGTTGTCCCAGAGGCTCCTTACACTATCTTCACATTTTTTAATTCTTTTTTATTTTTGTTTTTCCAGAAGAGTGTTTTTGTTTTTTTGTATTTCAAATCTTTGACTTGGTTCTTGATATTCCTCTGTCTGCTGTTAGGTTTCTGTCTAATATATTTTATTTCAGTCAGTGTATGTTTAATTTCTAGTTGGTTCTTTCTCATCTTCTCTTGGGTCTTGCTAAATTTATCCATTTTTTCTAGGAAATTCTTAAAAAAACCTTATAACCCTGGTTTTGAACTCTATATCCAGATGTTTGTATTCCTTCATTTCTTTAGTTTCTGATCTTTTCTTTAGTGTCCACATATTTTGCTGCTTCCCTGAGTTGGTAGATCAGCTTTGTGTGCTAGCTGTCCTATGTGGCCCAGTAGCTCTGCCTCCCCACTTACCTGAGGTGGACACTTGTTGTCCACCCCTTAGTGAACACTTCATGCTTTTAAAGCTTTTATTTGGAGCTGGTTAAACGATAATACACAAAAATGTGTGATATTCAAAAACAAGCTTCTTTTGTATCATTGGTATAAACCAAGCGATATGGAAAGCCATTTCTCTGGAATGTAAGTCAAATTAGTAATGAAAACAAAAGTTTAGCTCTGTAGTTTTACAGTCAGTGTTTAATGCCAGATCCTAAAATATAGAGGTATCCAGGTATCAAAATACTATGATTCAAAACATAGAACTTAATGTAATAAATTACTTATCTCTATGTATAAAAGCCTAAGTGATTGTTATGACAGAACGATCAGAACAACTGGTCGACCAGTTACTATAGTGCATGCTGACCAATAGAAGCTTAAGGCAGGAGCTCCCTAGGTGGTCAGTGTGCTCTCACAGCCAACCTCCGATGGCCCCTCCCCCTCAGCTGGCCAATCTTCCATGGCCTCTCCACACAGCCAGCTTGTACCCTTCCATAAATCCCGATCAGGGGGAATGGCCAGCCAACCTCCCATGGCCTCTCCCCATTCCCCAGCCAACCTCCAATGGTCCCTCCCCTGGGCCAGCCAGCTTTCTTTTAGGCCTCAATTGCTGGCCAGCCTGAGGGACATCACCCATGTACAAATTCATACACCAGGACTCTAGTTTAAAATAATTTGACAAACACAGTTTTCCTAGGCATGACTTTTGCTACTTTAAGTTTTGTGAAGTAATCACTCATAACCCAAATTAAAAATTTCTGTTTTTAATATTATGTACATTTTCTTCCAAAGTAATTCATTTCAAGTTGGCTTACACATCTGCCTAAAATTTTCAGATTTTTCTTCAACTATTTGATACTATTAGAGATACATTCTGCAGTTAATTTCCATGTGAATTACTTAAAGTGCTGAGCAGTTTAGGACAATGGTCGGCAAATTCATTAGTCAACAGAGCCAAATATCAACAGTACAATGATTAAAATTTCTTTTGAGAGCCAATTTTTTTTAAACTTAAATTTCTTCTAATGTCACTTCTTCAAAATAGACTCACCCAGGCTATGGTAGTTTGTGGAAGAGCCACAGTCAAGAGGCCCAAGAGCTGCATGTGGCTCATGAGCTGCAGTTGGCCAACCCTGGGTTTAGGAGAATTAATGAGTCTTAGCAAAGTATTTATATTATGTTGCTTTGATTCATTTATATATTTTGGCTTATCAACAAGTTTTATCTGAAACATTATATTTGTCTCTTAATTTGTTTCCTTGCCTCTAGTTTCTTCTCTTTGTCAAATCCATTCTTCAGAATGCTATTTTAAGGGATATGAATTGTGTTCTTTTACTTGTTAGTTAAAAACAATAACTATACTTTCTATATTCATAATAGGTACCTCTGTAACCTTCATTATTTTTCCCATTCAATAAAAAAGTTTTATAGATTTAACTTCCATATCATTTATCATATCTATGCTTTTATTTCTAACTCTAGAACTGTTGATAATTAAAGCATCTATCTTATTGTGTCTGAATTACTATAGTAGTATCAAAATTCATCTCTCTTCTTTGAGACTTGTCTTTTTGTAATACATTTTCTACTCTGTGGACAAATTGATTATTCAAAAATTGAAATGAGGTGACAGGCTAAACTTCATAGTTTTGCCTTTATCTTTAGACTTTTATCTTTTTGTGTTAATGATACTAGTCCTTATTATAGAAAACCTTTTAACACCATACTTCTGTAAAACACTTTCAGCATTGAATTTGATCAACCTTGTATGTGAAACCTTTTTTTTCCTTTCTTTTTGTACCTCTTTGATTAACCATTATCACCCCATTCAATCATAATTAATTAATTAATCATACAAATAGAAAGAAGGAAGATATCAGGGAAGAGATTGATAGCAATATAATAGTAGGAGACTTTAATACCCATTAACATCACTGGATAAATCCTCTAAACAAAAATTAGCAAAGAAACAGCAATCCCAAATGTCTCACTAGATCAGAGAGCCTTAGTCAACATCTTTAGAACATTCCAACCAAAACTGCAGAATGTGCATTCTTCTCAAGCACACATGGGACATATTCAAAGATATACCACATACTGGGACATAGACAAAACCTCTCAAAATTCAAGAAAAATGAAATCATATCAAGCATCTTCTCATATCATAATGGCATAAAATCAACTACAATAAAAAAATCACAAAAATTTAAAGACTTGGAAGCTGAGTAGTCTACTATTAAACAATGATGGTTAGCAAAGAGATCAAAGGAGAATTAAAAACCATCCTGGAAACAAATGATAATGAAAACAAAACAACCCCAAAATAATTGGGACACAGTGGAAGCAATCCTGAGAGGGAAATTTATAGCTCTACAGGCCTACCTCAAAAAAAAAAAGAAGAAAAACTGGTATTAAACCATCAAACTCTGCAACTTGAAGAATTAGAGAGTAAAAAAAAAAAAAAAGAAAACAAACAAAAAACAGAGTGAGCAGAAGGAAAGAAAAATAAAGATCAGAGCAGAAATAAATGACATAGAGAACAACAATAATACAAAAGATCAATGAAAACAAGAGCTCATTCTTTAAAAAATAAACAAGATTGATGAACCTCTAGCTAGGCTCACCAAGAAGCAAGGAGAGAGGACCCAAATAAACAAAATCAGAAATGAAAGCAGTGAAATAACTGCAGACCCCTTAGAAGTATGAAGACACATAAGAAAAAATACTATGAGCAACTCTATCCCAACAAAATGGTCAACCTAGAAGAAATGGACATATTCCTAGAAAAATATGACCTTTCAAAACTCAACCAGGAAAAAAAAAATCTGAATAGGCCAATATCTATGGAGGAAATAGTAGCAGTAATCAAAAAACTTCCAACAAACAAAAATGCTGGACCAGATGGCTTCACAGGGGAGTTTTATCAAACATTAAAAGAAGAAATAAAACCAATCTTCCTCAGACTATTTCAAAAAATTCAAGAGGAATTCACTAATCACCCGAGAGATGCAAATCAAAACAACAATGAGGTACCACCTCACTTGCAAACTCTTTCTACAAAGCCAGCATTATCCTAATCCCCAAACCAGATAAAGACAATACAAAGAAAGAGAATTATAGGCCAATATCCCTCATGAACAAAGATATCAAAATTCTCAACAGCTCTAACTGGTTTGGTTCAGTGGATAGAGCATCAACCAGTGGACTGAGGGGTCCCAGGTTCGATTCTGGTCAAGGGCACGTACCTTGGTTGCGGGCACATCCTCAGTTGGAGGTGTGTAGGAGACAGCTGATCCATGTTTCTATCTCATTGATGTTTCTCTCTCCCTCTCTTCCTCTCTGTAATAAATAAAAATATATATATGTTTAAAATAATTTCTCAACAAAATTCTAGCAAATTGAATTTAGCATTATATTAGAAAGATTATTCACTATGACCAAGTGGGATTTATTTCACGGATGGAAGGAAGGAACAATATCCACAAATCAATAAACATAATATACCACATAAATAAACTGAGATATAAAACCATATAATCATTTCCATTGATGCAGAAAAAAACATTTGACAAAATACAACAACCTTTCTTGATAAAAACTCTCAGCAAGGTGGGAATAGAAGGATCATACCTCAACATAATAAAAGCCATATATGACAAACCCACAGCCAACATCATACTCAATGGACAAAAACTAAAACCATTTTCCCTAAAGAACAGGATCAAGACAGGGATGCCCACTCTTACCACTCCTGTTTGACATAGTACTGGAAGTATTAGCCATTGTTTCAGGCAAGAATAAGAAAAAAAAGGCATTCAAGTTGGAAAAGAAGAAGTAAAACTGTACTTATTTGCAGATTACATGATATGGTAAGTAGAAAACCCCAAAGAATCCATGAAAAACTAGTAGACGTAATAAATGGATTTGGTAATATAGCAGGATACAAAATTAACACCCAGAAGTTTATGGTTTTTCTATATATCTATAATGAACTCATAGAAAGAGAAACTAAAAAAGCAATCCCATTTACCATTGCAACAAAAAAATTAAGATATGTAGAAATAAATTTAACCAAGGAGATAAAAGACTTGTACTCAGAAAATTTCAGGAGGTTGAAAAAAGAGATAAAGGAAGACATAAACAAATGGAAGAATATATCATGTTCATGGGTTGGTAGAATCAACATCATTAAAATATCCACACTACCCAAAGCAATTTATAGATTCAATGCAATCCTCATTAAAGTACCAATGGCATACTTCAAAGACCTAGAACAAACTCTCCAAAAATTCATCTGGAATAAAAAAATACCCTGAATAGCTGCAGGAATCTTGAGAAAGAAGAAAAATGTTGGAGAGATCACAATACCAGATACCAAGCTGTATTACAAAGCCACTGTTTTCCAAACTTCCTGGTTCTGGCACAGAAACAGACATATAGACCAGTGGAACAGAACAGAGAACCCATAAATTGACCCAAGCCATTATGCTCAATTAATATTTGAAAAAGAAGGCAAGAGCATACAATGGAATCAAGACAGTCTCTTCAATAAATGATGTTGGAAAAATTGGACAGATATTTGCAAAAAATGAAACTAGAACACCAACTTACAACCATGCAGAAAAATAAACTCAAAATGGATAAATGACTTAAATGTAAGATGAGAAACCATAAAAATCTTAGAAGCCATGGGCACCAAAACAGTAGACATTTGTCATAACAATATCTTTACATATATAGCTCCTAAAGCAATGCAAAATTAGAAGAAAATAAAGAGATGGGACTTTATCAAAATAAAAAGCTGCTGCACAGAAAAAGAAACCATTAATAAAACAACAAGAAAGTCCACTGCATGGCAGAACATATTTGTCAATGTTATCACCGGTAAGAGTTTAATCTACAAAATTGACAAGGAACTCATACAACTTAACAAAAGGAAGATAAACTATCCAATCAAAAAAGGTCAAAGAACCTAAATAGAGACTTTTCAAAAGAGGTCACACAGAAGGCCGAGAGATACATGAAAACATGCTCAAAGTCACTAATCATCAGAGACATGCAAATCAAAATAACAATGAGGTACCTTTCACCTGTCAAAATGGCTATCATCAGTAAATCAACAAATGACAAGTGCTGGAGAGGATGCATTCCCACTGTTGGTGGGAATGTAGAAAGGTTCAGCTACTGTGGAAAACATGGCATTTCCTCAAAAAGTTAAAAATGTAACTGCTACTTGACCCAGTAATACTTTTTAGAAATATATCCCAAGAAAACAGAAACACCAACCAGAAAAGATATATGCATCCCTATGTTCATAGCAGCATAATTTGCAATAGCTAAGATTGGAAACAGCCTAAATGACCATCAAGAGATGAGTGTATTAGAAAACTGTGGTACATCTACACAATGGAATACTACACTGCTGTAAAAAAGAAGGAATTCTTATCATTTTCAACAGGATGGCTGGAACTAGAGAACCTGATTCTAAGTGTAATAAGCCACTCAGTGAAAGATAAATACCACACAATCTCACTCATTTTTTAATATAAAGAACAATATAAACTGATGAACTCTTATGGGGCAATCAGCAAGAGATGACCACCAGAGACAGAGATCAAAATTTATGAGCCTTTATTAAGCTGGACAGCGACTACAGTTGCAGCACTTCATAGCAGCAAAGGCTGAACTGCAGTGTAGACTACAGGTGTTTTAGCAAACTTATACTCCCAAACCACAAGAGGGAGTTAGGACACTTACAATGACAACTTAAAGGTTACAAAAGTTATTTCTGCCTTTTTCAAGAAACTCAGGGCACAGATGCAATGCCTGGGCATGCTTGGCCAAAGCATGAACTACTCTCTCCCTCCAAACTCAAAACAGACCCATTGTTCAGTGACCTACTCCATTTTCCTCTGTCTTAAGGCATCCTGCCTCCAGGCAATGAAGGAGCTGTGCAATGTTTGCAGCTCAGAACATTCCCTACTGGTCTTTACAGTGAATCAAATCGTTGATTCAGATCCCTCCTTTATTTCCCCAGGGATTTGCTGGTCTGGTGAGTGGGCTTTCTGGTGTGCTGCCCTGAATATTCACCTTACAGCCACTGTACATGGGTCATGCCTCTTCACCCAGAGTAGGTCTCCAGGAGCACACACAGGTGGGCTATTTGGGTACTGCTCTGGAGTGCCTGCAAAGACTTGAGATTTCTATTAGATAACAGAGTTAGCTCTTCCTCCCTTAGCCATGGGAGAAGAGGTGGCAGATAGCCAAATGTGATTTCAAAAGGAGTCAGCCGTCTTTACATATGGAGTGCAGCAAGCTCTTAGTAGGGTACAAAGGGGAGGAAACTTACCCAGTTCTCACCAGTCTCTAATTTTAGTTTAAAGTTTCCTTAAGTGTCTGATTCATTCTCTCTACCTGTCCAGAGCTCTGAGGTCTATAAACACAATGTAATTTCCACGTGACCTTAAGGGCCTTAACTAAAGATTGGGTTACTTTAGCGAAGAATGCTGGAAAATTGTTGGATCCTATGAATAAAGAAAGGTAGGCCAAACTGGGGGAGGATTTCAGAGAGGAGTTTCTTTACTACCTGTGCTGTTTCAAGCCCTGCTCGGGTATGCCTCAGGCCAACCGGAGAAAGTGTCCACAAATACTAGGAGATATTGGTATCCTCCCAGTCCACTGGACAATTCAGTAAAGTTGACTTCCCAGTATTCACCAGGGCTTGAACCTGGAAACCGAGTTCTTGGTGGGTTCTGGGTTCAATTGTGCCCAGATCTGGCATCTCCTGGCTATATCCTGGGCTATTGTATGCAACCCAGGGATATAGTATTCACTTCCTAACAGCTCAGCTAACTTAGTTCCTCCTAGATGTGTGCTCCTGTGTGTTTGGGAGGCAATAGTCTGTCCAAGGGCTTCTGGGACTAATGATCTCCCATCTGGTAACTGTAGCCACCCACTGGTGGCTTCCTTCGCCTGTAAACTCCTGGCTGTATCCCTTTCCTCAGGGGTATATCTGGGAATGGGCTCCAGATTCTGAGTAGGTATGGCTGCCATCACTCCTAGGGGCCCTACTGGTCTTTTTTCAGTCTCTTTAGCTGTTTTGTCAGCAAATTGGTTCCCCTTTGCCACAGGGGAATTGGCCTTTTGATGCCCTTTGCAGTGGATGACTGCAACTTCTCTAGGGCCCCAAATGGCTTAATGAAGATTTAGTATTTCTGGAGCATTTTTAATATCTTTCCCCCCGGAGTTTAGGAGGCCCCTCTCCTGATATAAGGCTCCATGTATACGTACTGTGGCAAAGGCATATTTACTGTCTGTGTAGATATTGATTCTCTTGTCCTTTCCCCACCATAAGGCCTGAGTGAGAGCTATGAGTTCTGCCTTCTGTGCTGAAGTCCCACGTCCTAGGGATTGTGCCCATATGACTCTTGGTGAGGTCAGTCAATGCCAGAGCTGGGGCACTCTTGAGGGCCTGCTTTAACTTTTGGAACATCTTTTCCTCTACATCTGTCCAGGAGAGGCTTGGGTTTTTTCTCCCTGTAGCTGAATTTAGGGGCTTGGCTATTTCAGCAAAACCCAGGATACAAAGTCTACAGTACCCTACAGCTCCCAGGGTACCTGCCTCTTCGTCTTTGGGGTGAGTATTGAGAAGATGGCCTGAACTCTACTATTTGAGAGGGTTCACTTACCTTCTTTGATGTTGTATCCTAGGTACATTACCTTGGTTAAGCAGAGCTGGGCCTTCTTGGCAGATACACAGTATTCAAGTTGATCCACCAGCAGGTCCCAGGTTGCCTGTTGACATTTCTCCAGGCCCCCAGTAGCAAGTAGGAGGTCATTGATGTACTGGTGTAGGGTGAAGCCCTGGGGACTATGATGGTACTCCTTTAAGTCCTGGTTCAGAACCTCATCAAACAGGAAAGGGGAGTTCTTGAATTCCTGGGGAAGCCTTCTCCAGGTTAACTGTCCTGATACCCTCTCTTCTGGATCTGTCCATTCAAAAGCAAAGATTGGCTGGCTCTGTGGCACCAATGGGAGGGAGAAAAAGGCATCCTTTAAGTCTAAGACTGAATAATATCAGTGCTCAGGCCAGAGCAGGCTCAGGAGGGTGTACAGATTGGGTACTGTAGGGTGGATATGCTCTGGAGTGCCTGCAAAGACTTATTAACTTCTCATAAGTCCTGTACTGGCCTAAAATCCTCTGTCCCAGGCTTTTGGACAGGGAGTAAAGGAGTGTTCCATGCGGAATGGCAGAGAATCAGGATCCTGGCCTCCTTTCATCTTAGGATATGCTTTGTTATTCCTATTTTCACCTTCTGGCTCATAGGGTACTGCCACACTCTAACTGGGGTGGCCATACTGGTCAATTGGATCACTATAGGGCGTCTGTGAACTGCTAATCCAAATGGGTTCCCTTCCATCCAGACCCCCAGTATTTCCTTTTGGAATCTCCAGAGGGAAGGATCCTGTGGAGGAGCCTCCGAAGGTCCTTCATTCAGCCTGTATTCCTCCTCTAGGGGACAAATGAGGAGGAGGATCAATTTTTTTTTTTGACTGTGGGTGCCTAAAGAAGCACCTGAGGCTCCCCTCCTTCTAAAGAAATTGTGGCCTGGAGTTTTCCATAAACAATATGATGAGTCCTATAAACTGTTCCTAAGTCATAGGCCTGGTGGACGGCGACCCAACCCCAAATGTGGGCCATTCTAATTCACACAATCTCTGCAAATCAGAACTATTATCTGATATCCCATAGTCTCCTCTGTGCTGTTTTAAGTCCTGAAAATTCTTAAAAAAAAACATTATAAGAGAACAGAGATAGACAACCGGCCCTCATCCATTTTAACAAAGACAAGGACAGCAAAAACAAGAGAAACCAGACACGTGCACCCTAAAGTCACATGTAACAGGGACTCCAGATGCGGTTGCACCCGGGTGTCCGGACTTGGAGGCTCCACTGTGTCCAGCCCTCCTATAGTCCAGCATGGGAATGTTCCACAACCAGAAACCAGGTGCTTACCTCCCCACTGGAGGTCCAGGTGGCTCTTAGTTTCAGATTGTGAATTTTAGAGGAGACACTCTGCCTCCCTGGAATTCGAGATAGAGACTGGAGTGTCATTAACTGGGGCATCCACTGCAGAGTGTGTCTCGCTTAGGCCTCCAAAATGTTATAGGACGACCTGCAAGAGAAGACCACCAGAGACAGAGATAAAAATTTATGAGCTTTTATTAAGCTGGCCAGAGACTACAGTTGCAGCACTTCACAGCAGCAAAGGGTAAACTGCAGTGCAGACCACAGGTGTTACAGCAAATTTACACTCCGAAACCACAAGAGGAAGTTAGGACACTTACAATGACAACTTAAAGGTTACAAAAGTTATTTCAGCCATTTCCAAGAAACTCAGGGCACACGTGCAACGCCTGGGCACACTTGGCCAGAGCATGAACTACCACCTTTCTCCAATCTCCAACTGACCCATTGTTCTGTGACTTACTCTACCTCCCTTTGTATTAAGGCATCCTTTCTCTAGGCAACAGAGGAGCTGTGCAATGTTTGCAGTCCAGAACAGAACAAAAATAGATAGAGGCAAAGAAGCATTTAACAGACTGTCCAACTACAGTGGGAAGGCAGGAGGTTGTTGGGGGAGGTGTAAGAGATCAATTGAAGGACTTGTATGTGTATATATAAGCATAACCAATGGACACAAGACACTGAGGGTGGGAGGTGAGGGTATGAGCCGGGGGAAAGTCAATGGAGAAAAAATGAGACATATGCACTACTATTGGTAAAACTTTAAACAATAAAATAATATTTAATAAAATAAAAGATTTTCTCTATGAAGAAGAAAAAAAAGATAACAGTATAAGCAATACAATGGCAATAACTACATATCAATCAACTGAATCTAAAAAAAATGAAATAAGTGAACAAGTAGAACAAAAACAGATTTATAGGTACAGGTAATAATTTGATGATTGCCAGACAGGAGGGTTGTTGGGGATATGGGTGAAAAAAAGATGAAGAGATTAAGAAGTATAAATTGGTAGTTACAACATAGTCATGGGGATGTAAAGTACAGCATAGGAAATATAGTCAATAATATTCTGATAACTATGTATGATGTCAGTTGGGTATGAGATTTACCAGGATGATTACTTAGTAAGTCACATTATGTCTACTGGGTTGTACATCTGAAACTAATATGATATTGCATGACAACTATTAAAAATAAACAATTATTTAAATAATCAGAGAAAATAAAAAATAAACAGTTTAAACAATCTAACAGTATACCTTAAGAAACTGATAAAAAATAATAAAGCACAAAGTTAGCAGAAAAGAAGACATATTAAAGATTATTGCAGAAATAAGTGAAATTGAGAATAGAAATGACTAATAAAATTAGAGTTGTTTTCTTTGAAAGGTGAACAAAATAAATAAACTTTTAGCTAGACTAACCAAGAATAAAACAAGGACTCAAATTAATAAAATTATTAAAGAAATAAGAGACATTATAATTTATATCACTTAAATAGAGAGGATTATAGTGAGTAAGACCTGCCAATATTCAAGTTGTGAGCAGGAATACTTGGAGAAGCCAGAATCTGTAGCATCATCAACAATTGCCCCCCCTGGATCACTCTTGTAAATTGAAGTATATGTTTTATGTGCTTTGTAAAGTTTCTATTCAACCTTTTGCTTTTCAGCTTGCAAGATTATCGAACACCATCAATCATACTCTCCTTTTTTTGCCTTGTTAGTGGAAGCTTGTTATTCCGTTGCTCTCACTTCAGTAGAGTTTTAGAAAAAAGTTTGTTTTTAAACTCAATGTATTTAACCAAAGTCCTTCTAAATTCATTTTTTAATCCACTTTTGAGGGGTTATTTCATTTTAACTTTGACCCAAATACAGCACACTCCCTTTTATTCATGAGAATATGTTCCAAGACTCCCAGTGGATCTTTTAAACCCACCATACTACCTAATTCCATACATAGTATAATTTTTTTCCCTATACATGCATATCTTTCATAAATTTTAATTGTATATTAGACACAGTAAGAGATTAACAACAATTAATAATAAAATAGTATATTATAACAATATATTGTAATAATAGCTATATAAATGTGGTCTTTCTTTCTCTCTGCTAACTCATCTGGCTACTAAGTGACCAATGTGTGGGTAGTATGTACAGTGAGGAGGGTAAGTTGGACAAAGGGGTCATTTATGTCCTGGGCTGGACTAAGCAGGATGGTGCAACATTTTATCATGCCACTCAGAACACATGCAATTCCAAACTTATGACTTGTTTATTTCTGAAATTCTCCATTTAGCATTTTATGGATCTCAGTTGAAACTGTGGAAAGCAAAACACAGATATAGGAGGACTAATGGATCTTTATGAGTCAGTATAAGTCAAAATGGGCAATCTCCAAATCTTAGAGAATCTGCCTTAAAATAGGAGGTTTATCTCATTCTCATTTTTAAATGATTATTGTACTTTTATATTTATTTCTGCCATATTCTTTTTCTCAATTTATCATTTTTTCTTTTTTATTTTGTTAGTATTTTATTTCTATATATGAACTATTGAAGTAATGATTTCTTTTTTTCCCTGTGGTTGAATGCAGGTTGCACATTCTATTGCTATTACTATTCTTTTCTATTACTGTGTTTACATATTACAATTAAAATTTTAAAATATTTACTTTATATTTTATATTTTTATGATTGGTTAGATTTATTTCATACTAGAGGCCTGGTGCACAAAAATTCATGTACTGGAGAGAGGTTCCTTCAGTTCAGCTTCCCCCCTCTCACAGTCCAGGATCCCTCAGGGGTGGGAGGCAATCTAGCAATCAGGGGAAGGTGATGCTCCCATCACATCTCTTGTGCTGCTACTCCTGGCAGCACAAGCCTTGCTGGCCCTGGTTACCTGAGTCTCAGGTGGCCCTACACAGCTGGGCAGCTGTCACCTGAGGCTTCCCGGTGCCTAGGGCTGGCCCTGGGTGCCTGCAGGGTTAAGGGATCTGGGGGACTCTGGTGGCAGGCACATGGAGTGGCAGGGCCTGCCAGGGCCCAGCCTTGTGGCATGCCTGCCACACTGGTGGGGCTGAAGGGACAGAGCACCACCATCTTGTGGGTGGATGCTGGCTTCTTTGAGGGCAGAGCAGTCAATTAGCATATTCCCTCCTTATTGGCTGTGGGCGCTGCCATCTTTGTGATAGCATGAGGGTCAATCAGCATAGTCTCTCTATTAAATAGGATTTGTATCCTGCCATTAAATAGTGCAAGAACTTCTCACATCTCCTAATGCTCCATTTAAAATAACCTATGATTTTTTCTTCCAGAGTTGATATGCTCTTATATTATGCATCAGTGATTATGCTGAATCAAACTTAGATAGCTTTATTTCTTTTTGTTGCTGCTGTTTCAGAAGTAATCTTTTTTTAATATTAAATTTATTGTGGTGATATTGGTTAGTAGGACCATATACATCTCAAATGTATAATTCTATGATACAAGATATGTATATTGCACTGAATTAAGCAAAGTCAAATAATCTTCTGCACCATATATTAACCCTTTTAATCTCCCTCCCTCACCTACCTTCTGGCATCTACTGCAGTGCTGTCTGTGTCCACAAGTTTCAGTTTTATATCCTACATGAGTGAAATCATATGGTTCTTAATCACTACTTACTCTGCCCTTTTTTTTCTTCTTGTTCTCTTTCTAGTTTTTAAGTTGTAGGATTAGATAACTTATTATAAGTTTACCTCGTTTTTTTTTGAGGTAGGTCTGTAGTGCTATGAACTTCCCTCTCAGGACTGCTTTCATTGTGTCCCATAGATTTTAGATTGTTGGGTTTTCATTGTCATTTATTTCCAGGGTATTTTTATTTCTTTTTTTTAAATCTCTTTGGTAATCCATTCATTGTTTAATAGAATGCTATTGAGCCTCCATGTGTTTAATTTTGTATTGTTTTTATTGTAGTTGATTTCTAATGTTATGCCATTGTGATCTGAGAAGATGCTTGATATGATTTCAATCATCATGAATTTGTACATAATTAGCCTATGACCTAACATGTGATTTATCTTTGAAAATGTCCCATGTGCACTTGAGGAGAATATACGTATATTCTATAGCTTTGGGTTGAAATGTTCTGAAGATATCAATTAATTCCATCTGATCTAGTGAGTTGCTTAGGATTTCTGTTTTTTTGCTGATTTTTTTTTGTCTAAATGATTTATCCAGTGGTGTCATTGGGGAATTAAAGTCTGCTACTATGATTATATTGCTGTCAAAATCTCTCTTGATATGTTTCAGAGGGTTTTTTTTTTTATGTATTTGGGTGCTCCTGTATCAGGTTCATATACATTTACCGGAATTATATTCTCCTGTTGAATCGATCCCTTTTGTATTGAAGAGGCCTTAATTATTTTTTGTTATAGCCTTCACTTTGAGATATATTTTGTCATATATAAGTATTGCTACCCCAGCTCTTTTGCATTTCTATCTGCCTGAAAATATTTTTTTCTATTCTTTCACTTTCAGTTCATGTGAGTCCTTTGTTCTGAGTTGAGTCTCTTGTAGACACCATATATATAGGTCATGTTTCCTTATCTATGCAGCCACCCTATGTCTTTTGTTTGGAGCATTTAATTCATTTACGTGTAAGGTTATTCTTGGTAAGTACTTGTTTATTGCCTGCCATTTTTATTCTTGAATTCTGAGTTTCTCCTTCTCTTTCTATTTCTTCTTCTTATACTAATCCATAGGGTTTTTTGCATTGCTGGTTTGGTTGTAATAAATTTCCTTAGTCTGTTTTCACCTTCAATTTTCAATAATAGCTTTGCTGGATAGAGTATTCTGAAATATAGTTCCTTTATGTTCATTACTTTGTATACTTTATTCCATTCCTTCTGGCCTGATGTGTTTCAATTGAGAACTAATAGTCTAATGGGAGTTCCCTTGTAGGTAACCTCCTATCACTGTCTCTTTTGCATCCCTTAAAATTATTTCTTTGTCATTAATATTTGCCATTGTAATTATGATTTGTCTTGGTGTCAGTTCTTTTGTGTTTGTGTTGCTCGAGACTCTGTAATTGTGGGCTTTTTTCTTTCCCAAGTTAAGGAAGTTTTCTGTCATAATTTCTTCAAATAGGTTTTCTATTTTTGCTTACCTTCTAATTCTTCTGGCACCCCTATATGTGGATGTTGCTTCATTTCATGTTAACTCAAGGCTCCCTTAATCTCTTCTCCTGCTTTTATGTTATTTTTTTTTCCCAGATTTGGTGTTTTTCCTACACTGTCTTCTAACTCTGTTCTACTAGTCTACTGTAGAAATATTCCATTTTGTTCTTTATTGCAGCTCTATCATTCTTCATTTCCTCTTAATTCTTATACATGTTGGTGAATTTCTCATCCACACATTTGTGCATCCTTATAAAAATTACCCTGAATTCTTTCTCTGATAAATTGCTTGCCTCCTTTTCATTTAGTCCTTTTTTGGTGTTATCTTTTATTATTTTTTTTTGGGGGGGGGTCTTTGTCTCCCCAATTTTACTGTCCCTTTGTATTTGTTTCTATGTAATGTGAGTTGCTGTCTCTTTCTATCCCTGTGCAACCTGCTTGAGGTCTGAGAAGTTGAAGCCCCTAGCATTCCAATTTTTCAGGACTCAGCCCAGAGGCTAGGTTTGACTTAAGACAAATGCTTTTAATGTCTCTGCTCTGAGTTGTATTCACTTCCCCAATGGATATGGTCCCTCAACTGTCTGTTGTAGATGCATGGGTTTGATAGGGGTGCATGCACATTTGCTCTGGTGTGTGACTCCCTCTGATGTCCCAGAAACCTCTGGCATGCAATTCACTGTGTGGCCCTGGCACCCATGAGAAGGTAGAGTATCCTAGGACACTCTGCCAATTGCAGCAGGTCCTGGATCCTAGCCTTGTGTAGTGTCATGTCCAGTGACTCTGGCTCACACACACAGTGTGGTCCTAGGGCCTGGGCAGAGAGGCATGTGGGGTCTCTTTGGCTTGCACTCACAACATAGCTATGGTAGTGAGGGGTCCAGGAGCCCAGGTGGGGAGGTGAAACTTGGTAGGTATCTCTGGTGTACACTCATTGCAGATGTCTGAGAATCATGGTGAGGTAGGTTGCCACTTACTTCAGAGGTATAGAGGTGATTCCTTGCAAGTGAATGGCTTACTACTTGGGGTTGGGGTGGTATCTGAGGCCAGTCTGGGTGTTGGTGAAGCTGCGATCATAGTATCTACTGCTTCCCCCTTCAAGATGGCATGGGCTCTATTCCAGTGCCATGCCTGGCCCTGGAGTGCCTGTGGTTGCAGCAGGGGCTCCCTGTCCAGGGGCAGCCTGATCCGCCAGTCCACAAGACTCCTGGAAAATGTATCTCTTCCTCATACGCCCACAAAAACACCACACATGTGCACACCCTTCCCTCTCACTCCTTCACTCACTCACTCACATTCTTTCCTTCACTGCCACCCTGCTGGCTGCCATGTGGAATTTATGGGCCAGTTATTCTTAAGTAATTGTAATTACTTACCCTAAAGATTACTCCAGAGGCCTTTTATGCTTTATGTAATTGTTGATTACTAGTTTAGAGAATATTTAGGGCTTTGAAGGGAAGAAATGCTTCTGGTGTTGGAGTGCTGATCTTTCCTCTGCTTTGGATGCTTCAACTGGAGCCAGTGCAATATTTTTTGGAAAGAGTACTGAAGGTTGATGAGAAACAAAACCAGTTGTGTTGATGACAGAGCTAAGAGCAATGGAGAGCACATTCAATGTAAAGACAAAGCTGCCAAGTGGGATAGCTCAGGGATGCTCAAATGGCTCTATTCCTTCAGAGTAGAGAAAAGGTTTGTCCTAGAAAAGGCTAGAGGCTGATCTTGGGTTACTAGTGCAAAAATAATCACTTTATTTCCTGAAATGACAAGGTACCATATTAGAAAAATCAATCTAAGAATAAAGAAAAAAAAACAACAGGGATCAACATGAGACAATGAGCATGTCTCCTCCCCAGCTACATTTATATTAAACTCAATTGTTCAAGATTGATTAGTAAAAATGGATTTCATTGACATTGAGTATAAAACATTAGGATTTTCATTATCTTTGGGTAAAGAAACAGCTAAAACAAATCCTATCTAATCTCTACTATACCAACCAGCCACACCCACTAGCCAGTCATAACAAGTATGCAAATTAACCCAACCAAGATGGCTATAACCACAGAGAGAGCAAGAGGGAGGCTTGGGTTGCCCCTGACAATGGAGGAAGGCAAACTTTCTACACACCCTGGCCAGCTCAGGCTTCTGCTTAAGGCAACAAAATTTCAATGACTGTGCAAGCAGAAGGCTTGGCTCTGCTCCATACTACAAAGTTTCAATTGTAGAAGATAAATAAAAAACCCAGATACCAGAGCCTCTGCTTGGGTCACCAGAGGGCGTGGCTGGTCTGCAGACCACCACAGGTCCCTTGCCCAGGACACCCTATGCCCTAAAGGAACCCCCACCTGATTCGGGACACCCTTCAGAGCAAACCATCTGGCTCTCACCGGTGCACCAGGCCTCTATCCTATCTAATAAAAGAGTAATATGCAGATTGACCCAACACACAAGATAATTACCCCCATGTGGTCACAATATCCTGCCCCAATGTGGACACAAGATGGCCATCACAAGTTAGCCAGTAGGAAAGGGCAATTGGGGGGACTAGTCCTGTAAGGGAGGGCATTTGGGGGTGATCAAGCCTGCAGGGGAGGGCAGTGAGGAGTCACCAGGCTGGCAGAAGAGGAAAGTTGGGGGTGACTGGACCTACAGGGAAGTGCAGTTGTGGGGGACCCAGACCTGCAAGGGAGGACAGTTAGGGGCAAACGTGCTGGCAGGGTTGAAGTTAGGCATCAATCAGGCTGGCAGGAGAGTGATTAGGGGGTGATCAGGCTAGCAGACAGAAGTGGTTAGGGGCAATCAGGAAGGCAGGCAGGTGAGCAGTTGGAAGCCAGCCATCCTGGATTGTGAGAGGGATGTCTGACTGCCCATTAGGCTTGATCCAGTAGGGTTGGACCTAAATGGGCAGTCAGACATCCCTGAAGGCATCGCAGATTGGAGAGGGAGCAGGCTGGACTTAAAGACACCCCTCTCATGAAAGAATTTCATGCACTAGGCCTCTAGTAACATTATAAAATTAAACAATAGCACTTTTTACTTATTTTTATTTTTTTTTAATATATTTTATTGATTTTTTTTACAGAGAGGACGGGATAGGGATAGAGACTTAGAAACAGTGATGAGAGAGAAACGTCAATCAGCTGCCTCCTGCACACCCCCTACTGGAGATGTGTCCACAACCAAGATACATGCCCTGGATGTGAATTGAATCTGGGACCTTTCAGTCCACAGGCCAATGCTCTATCCACTGAGCCAAACCGGTTTTGGCAATGATAGCACTTTTTAAATTTTATTTCTTGATTTAGGATTGAATCCTGGATATTTCTTTAGGATATGTGTTTGCACTTCAAATATTTGTTAGCAAGTAAAATGATATGAATATCTCATGTATCAAATAGGCTATATTTCTTTCATGAAATGTAGGATAAATCAGAACCTAGATTTTATCTAAATAAACTATTTATTAAAGTAGTATAATTGTTAGTTGAGCTTGTAGAAACTATATACAATGAATACCTATTTTAAAATAATTTAAAAATATTTGGTTTAAACACAGTAGGGTATTATATTTTAACTTTTCTTATCTCTCAATACAGGTAGTTAAGTAGCTTTAATATCAAATTTGTTTTAAAACTCAGTCCTCCCTTTCAGCTCTAAACCTGAGTACAGTTAAGCTTAAGTACAGTTAGGCTGGCTGCTGTCAATGTATGGCTTTCTTTTGTGCTAGCTTTAATTGATTAGAAACATCTATGTGTCTAGATTTGTTGAGTCTTCACCAAATGTTCTTTGGTGCTTCTACTCTGTATCAGACTTTAAGTGAATTCATGTTTTTAAGCCTTTTCTCTTTCTTTATTTTCACTCTCCAGACATTTCAGGTTCTCTTGCTCAATTTAAGATTATAATTTCTGGCTTAAGTATGTAAAAATGATTCTTTTCTCCTGTGTACATCAAACATGATAACTGAACATGTTATATTTCCTATTCTATGTTCATGCTTCTTCTTAACAAGGAAGACCTGTCATATATGTGCTGTTTAATGGCAGGAGGATTTCCTCTTTTTCTGCATGACTATCATCTAGCTTGCTCTATTAAGTTATTCTATATATGATAAATCTATTCCTATTACCCAAATCACTTAATGTAGGGACAAGGATTTTTTCATAAACAATTAAAATAATTAAAGTTCAATAGACATCCTTAAAAAGTATTGAGCATATAGACCTATGCTTTTCTGTAAATTTAAGCCCCCCATGCTATAAGAATAGAATAACCTTTAAAATTTTCTTATGATTCAATAAAAAGATGATAGTATTTACAAAGAATTTTAATCTTACAATAGTCTTAATGACTTTACCAAGTCCTATTAGTTTTTAAGAATCCTCAAATTAAACAAACCTATTTTTAAACATAAATATCATATTGTAAGGTGAAACTTAGAGTTTCTATTAGTAAAGCAGTTGGAAAACAGAGTATTTAGCCACTGGAACAATTATAATTAAAGCTGGAGGCCCAGTGCATGAAATTCATGCACTGGGGTGGGAGGGCCCTCAGCCTGGCTTGCACACTCTTGCAGTCTGGGAGCCCTTGGGGAATGTCTGACTGATGGGGAGCTGGCCTTAGCCAGCAGTCGGACATCTTTAGCACTGCAGTGGGGGCAAGAGAGGCTGAGTGGTGCTCTCCCTATAGGAATACATTGACCACCAGGGGGCAGCTTCTGCATTGAGCTAGATCAGGCCAAAACTGGCTCTCTGACATCTAATGAGGGGTCCTAGATTGCGAGAGGATGGAAGCCAGGCTAAGGGACCTCACCAGTGCAGGATAGGGATCCAGGAGGGACTTGGGAGATTGGCCAGCAGGGAGGGAACATGGGAGTACTCCATGGTTTGTCTGGCCCATCTCACTCAGTCCTGATCACCTGGACTCCAGCAGCAAGATAACCTACCAGTTGGAGCATCTGCCTCCTGATGGTCAGTGCCCATCATAACAACTGATCAACTGGTTGTATGCCCCCTGTTGGTCAGTACACTTCATGGTGAGTGGTTGAGCAAAATTAGAATATCATTAGCATATTATGCTTTGATTGGTTGAATGGGTGATTGGACATCCAGACAGCATATTTAGGTTTTATTATATAGGTTGATAAAATTAAAGCTTTATAACATTGAAATTATCTGCTATATAACATTTGAGTTTTCAAATTGTAAATGCTAATAGAAACCAAATCAACACTGCAAATTCTAATTAGTTATGAGACAGGGCCATAAAATGAAATAGTTAAAACTAAAGAATTTTAAATATCAGCAGATTTAATTATCTCTTTACTTTGACCCTCTACTAGAAATTACCCTGTGACATTATTTGTGTTCTCTCCCATAATATCTTTGAATTAGTCAATGTTCAAGTCTAACCACATTCACAAGACTATGTTAGTTTCTTAAAAAAAAAAAAAAAAAAACTTACAGGAGAAACCAAGATGGCGACATAGGTGAACACCTAAGCTGCTGCCTTGCACAACAATTTCAAAACTACAACTAAAAGACAGAATGAACACCATCCAGAACCACAGGAAAGCTGGTTGAGTGAAAATTCTACAACTAGAAGAAAATAGAGGGACTCACAAAAACTCAGAGGAGTTGTAAAAAGCTGAGGTATGGAGACCTGCTTATGTAGAGTACGGGCAGAGGAGGGTCTTGCTGGCTTACTCTAGCAGAGGGAGATGGAAAATCCCAACTGCACTGAACCCCAGCTTCAGGCAAGACTTATAGAGGGAGTCTGGACTGTTGTGAAAAGGAAGGAGTGCAGGAAAACTTAGGGGAGCCATGAAAGACAGAAGTCTGTGGGAGCACAAAAGTGCACACAGAGTGCTGACTGCTGATTGTGCCACTGGATTTCTCTAGCAGGAGGAAAACAGAACTTCCCAACAGCACTGAAATCCAGATCCGACTGCATTGAACCCCAGTTTTGGTAGAGACCCTGGGGAACCAGACTCACACAGGTCCCTAGAGTGCATAGAAACTCAGGGGGGCTGGAAAGGCAGAAGTCTGGAGGCTCATGAGCATGCAGAAGGCAGAGGTCTAAAGACATGCACATGTGTGCACAGAGAAAGCTTCAGTGATTACCTAGAGACACTGAGACCTAGGAACTGCCCTGTAGGGCAGGGCTGACAGGAAGCCAAGGCTGTCTGTTTAGCCCTGAGACTCCACCACATCCAAGCCCAGCAAAGAGGCTGTTGCAATCTTGCAAGTTTTAAGTGAGTCCAGCACAGAAGTTCTTCGTGCACAGACACAACTGATCCTCGCAACCAATTGGATTGGAGGTCAATTCCCTCAGTGATACTAACAACAATCAAGATTTAACTACAACAACACTGTATACACAGTCCACAAAGGGGTGAACCAAGAGTGTCCACCTCAGGTAACTGGGGAGGCAGAGCTACTGGGCCATATAGGACACCTAGTACACAAAGCTACTCTACCAACTCAGGGAAGCAGCAAAATATGAACAGACAAAAAAAGAACAGATCAGAAACGAAAGATGTGGGGGAAAACAAACGACTAGATATATAGTTCAAAACCAGGGTTATAAGGTTTTCTAAGAATTTCCTAGAAAAAAATGGATAAATTTAGTGAGATCCAAGAGGAGATGAAAAAGAACCAACTAGAAATTAAACATACACTGACTGAAATAAAAAATATACAGAGACCTAACAGCAGACTAGAGAAATGCAAGAATCAAGTCAAAGATTTGAAATACAAAGAAGCAGAAAACACTCAACTGGGAAAGCAAAAAGAAAAAAAGAATCAAAATATGTGAAGATAGTGTAAGAAGCCTCTGGGACAACTACAAGCATACCATCACAATCATGGGGATGCCAGAAGAAAAGAGAGAGCAAGATACTGAAAACCTATTTGAAGCAGTAATGACTGAAAACTTCCCCCACCTCGTGAAAGTGCACAGAACCCCAAACAAAAGGAATCTGAAGATGACCACAGCAAGACACATCATAATTAAAATCCCAAGAGCAAAAGAAAAGAGAGAATATTAAAAGAAGCAAGACAAAAACAGATAATTACCTATAAGGTCAGATAGAGAGCTTCACAGATAAGAAAAAAACTAAAGAAGTTCATCAGCACCAAACCAGTATTATATGAAATGCTGAAAGGAATTCCTTAAGAAGAGGAAGAAGAAGAAAACAATAAGGTAAAAATCATGAACAACAAATACATATCTATTAACAAGTGAATCTAAAAATCAAGTGAACTGAAAATCTGATTAACAGAATAAACTGGTGTATATAATAGAATTAGGGTCATAGAAAGGGAGTGGACTGATAATTCTCAGGGGAAAGGGGTAAGGGGGGCTGCAAGGAGAGAGTGGACAAAAATCATACACCTATGGATGAGGACAAAGTGGGGAGGTAAGGGTAGAGGGTGGGGTGGGAGCCAGATGGAGAGGAGCTATGGGTGGAAAAAAGAGGAACAATTGTAATAATCTGAACAATAAGGATTTATTTAAAAAAAACTTACAATATATCCTCAGAAAGTTCTGGAAATGCTCATATGTGCTTAGTTGATACTCCATTTTGTTAAAAAAAGTCAAAAACATGAACAATGGAACTTATTTCAATTTATGGTTGTGTGGGGAGGGTAAAAATAAATGTGAAGATAAAAAGAATTATTCAGATAATATTATTTTATACTGATAATGTCTGGTACAAACATATGACATGTATTTGCCAAATTAGTTATAGAAGAGGCTTTAAGAACTCATCCATCTATTATTCTCATTTCCTTCTGAGGACATAGGAAGGTTTGTACTCTTAACATTAGTTGGAGCTATGACCAACTAGTGTTATTTTCACTTCTGAAAGAGGCATTTAATTTCTGGGATGAGACCCTTTAGTGTTCTCTTTCTTGCCAACAGTGAAAAAGGTCAGAAATGCCAGATGATGCAGCTATAAGATGGTGATATCTTGTATTGTCTGTGAGTTAGTCTTCCCGCCCCTACCTCTCACCAACCAAGTTGTGCATGCAAAAAAAAGAAAATAATAATAAACTTGTACTATCTTAAGCTGATAAAATTCTAAAGTTGTTAACAGAGCATATTATTTTTAATTGCTTTAATTTAAACAGCACAGATATGGAAAATATTAATCTACTTTTGCAAAGACACAAACTCTAAAGCTATTTTTGGACTAATTTCTAAATAAAATAATAAACTAAAGGACACATATCTCATGGATTTTGATCCTCTAAAGTTAATAGATGGGACCTAATTTCAAATATGATACAATTCCTACTATTTCACCTGCACTGTGAAGATGATTGTAAAATGCAGCTGCATTGTGTTGTATATAAGTTTGCTAGGTGACACATGTTTACACAAAGAACAATTCAAGAAAGGCAGTAAACAAAGCTGCAGTGGTTTTTAGTTTTCAGTTTTAGTCTATCCAAAGAAAAAACATCTGCCATATTCATTTCTGCCACAGCTGTTGGAGGTGCTCTCCGTAGGTGGCTGCTTAGACTGAAGGATAAAACTGGCTGAATTGACTTACAAGGGTTTGTTTGGTCTTAGGTTTAAAAGGTAACAGTGATAAATCCTCTGTCATAGGGAGGCAAATAGAAAAGTAAATTACTTTTACCTAGTTACTCAGTTTAGGGGACAGTGTCATTTTAAAGACTCTCTTTATCAAAAAATATGAGACCAGAATATGTTCTGATATTTGGTCTGTGCAGAGGATCATTGTAAGCATATTATAACTATAAATAGACAAACATGTAAATTGACCTTACCTCTGCTATGTCCACAACCAATCAGAGTGAGTATGCAAATTAACCCCCTAAAGATGGCAGGTCACTCCGAGGTAGGCCCCATGTGGGTCCTGAACCACCTGGAAAGGGCCTGGGCCAGGGGGTTCCTGGGCAGAGCTGAGCCTGAGATCAGAGTAGAGGGGGCCCCTCCCTAGGCCTAAAGCCTCGGCCAGATGAGAGGGAGCTGGGAGTGCCCTACCTGGGCCCTGAGGCTTTAGGCCTTGGTAAGGGCAGAGCCCACTATCAGAGGGAGCTGGAGGGGCTCTACCCAGGCCCCAGGTCTGGGCCAGAGGCTTTAGGCGTTGGCAGGGGCGAAGCCAGCAATTGGAGGTGATCAGTGATGGATGTGAACAGGAAATACCTTTACTGACAGCTCATTGGCTAAGCTCTCTGTATGCCACTGGTAATATTCTTAGTAACTTGAGTGTAAGAATCTAAAAAGGTGGTCTAGGGTTTTTCAACCATACTCCTGGAGAAAAAACAAAGGTCCTCTTGTGGAGGCCTAAGAAATGTCATATCCTGCTCTAGCCAATTTCACTCAGTGGATAATGCCTTGGCCTATTGACCAAAGGGTCCAGATTTGATTCTGATCAAGGGCATGTACCTGGGTTGCAGGCTCCTACCTGGCTGGGGCCCAGGTCAGGGCTCATGCAGGAGGCAACCAATCACTTTGATGTTTCTCTCTGTCTCTCTCTTTCTCTTCCACACTCTCTAAAAATCAATGGAAATATATCCTCAGGTGAGGATAAAAAACAAAAAAGAAAGAAAAGAAAAGAAAGAAATGTCATGTCCTATGAAAGAGACACTTTAGAAATGCCTAAAGAAAGTTGTCATTTTTTTTATGGTGGTGAAGGGACTAGAGTCCATGTTAATGAAAATATCTTGGTGGCTGCAGTGACTGGCAGTGGATGCAGCAGCAGGGTGATGGGGCTGTGCCTTCTGCTGATCAGCCTGGTCGCCTGCCACAAAAGAAGGCCCGACTGTGGCTTAGGGAGCAGGCCTAACCCATCGCCTGAGGGCTCCCAGTATGTGAGGGGGCAGGCTGAGGAACTTCCACCCCAGTGCACAAATTTTGTGTACTGGGGCCCTAGTTTTAAATAATATGTTAATTTCATATAGTGAACACTGATTATTGTCAGGGGTTAAGAGTTAAAGATCAAATCTTAAAGGGGAAAGTTTATCCTGAGTACTCGAGAACAGTGGTTGGCTATACAGTACCAGAGCTACTTACTATCCAGGCAATATTGGAAATATTACATAACTTCTATTCAGATGCCTTATCTTTAAATGGGAGAGAAATAGAAGTTGGTGAATTTTAATGAGATAAGACATATGAAATACTTAACAGAGTGTCTGGGACAAAGAAAGGAATGAAAAAGGTCATATCAGATTTTCTAGATGTCTGAGGTAGATTAGAATTAAATAATTACCTCCTTTGACATTGTTATTTGAATTGGAGAAATCAACTTAAACAAAAGGCCACAGTGGTATTCTTATTTAATTGCACCAGTTCATTGTATTAATTGGGTTTTGTTAGGTGATGTTGTGGTAACAAACTATTCCAAATATCTGTGACTTACAAAAACAAAGATTTATTTCCTGCTTCCATACATGTTTGCTGTAGGTCATCTTAGGTTCTTCTCTATATCCTCTTTAGTTAGGATCATCAATGAGGGACACCTTTCAGGACATTATTAGGCTGATATCACAGATAAATAAATGGCTGAGTTATACAATACAACTGCATAGAGGTAGCCCATGTCACTTAACACTGGCCAAAACAAGTCATATGACAAGACTCATATCAATGTGGCAGAGATGTTTAATCTGTGTCTTTGGAAGAAGTTATCGACATTTTTACAGGAATACAATCTTTAAGAGTTTGCATCTTGGGTGTAAATATTTATTATCTTTCCTTCCACAATCAAAGCACATTCATCCTCTCCCCAAGTATAACATCAATCATGGAATGAGTGATTACCTTTGCATTAGCTCTGGATATAGCTTTGCTTGAATTTATTTCCTTTCCCTACAATCTTTTTCTGTAGTGGAGAGGGCCTGAGTAACTCCTGTAAATACTACAATTTATAAAATGGAAGAGTGTAAAGTGCTCAGTAATCATGGTTCCACAACTCTGAAGTTCTGTGTAGATGCCATAAGGGCCCCCACTACTTAGGACATGTTGAATAGACCTGATTAGGCCCTTGTTCTCTAGAAGGCTATCATTTTCAATATGACATATAGTACTTTTGGAAGTAAAACACTCTGAAAAACATGATCAACTCCTGATCTATTTAATACCATTTAGCCTTTGCCCAGAGCTATACACATAGCTCTTTATGAAAAAAAAAAAAAAAAAAAAAGCCTTTATCTTTAGATTTAATCAAGGGCAACTTGAATTTATCAGGTCTCCTATGAAAGAACCAGACCTTAATTTCTTTCTTCCAAGCCATTTGTCCAAATAAAATAATTTAATGGCTGCTATATTAACCAATTTAGATGCTTTAAAATAAAATGTATAGTTTCTCTTTGATTTGGTCTTGTCATTAAGTTGATATTTTGTGGAAATTTGTATAATTCAGATTTTCTTTTTTTTTCTTTTCTATGGTAAAAAGAAAAACCAGTTGCATTTTCTAACTTTGTAGATCAAATCATTTTTAAACTCCATTTTAATTCATTTGCAAACTAGCCATTTCTTTTGTGAGCTTATGTCTTTCTTATAGATTTTTAAAATATATATGAAATTCAGTCACAAAAACTAAATCACACCACCAAATTGGGTTTTCTCATGTTACAAGTTCATTAGATACTGTTATTAATAGGAAATATTTGCCATTGCAGAGAATGAGTCTCCATCTTCTTGGTTCTAATTATAGTTAATTAAATGTAGACTCTTCAGTACCAGAGCTAATGTCACAAATTTTAGATTGCTTACTGAAGTGAATATGAAAATTAACTGAACCAAGATGGTTACAGCCACAGAGAGAGCAGGAGGGTGGCTCAGATTGCCCCTGACAATGGAGGAAGTCAAGCTTTCCACACATCCTGGCTAGCCTAGGCCTCTGCTTAAGGCTACAAAGTTTCAATTAAAGACGACAAATTCCAACAGAAATGTCTGCTGCCTCTGAGTGAGCACAGACTTAGCTCTGTTCCAGGCTACAAAGTTTCAATTGTAGAAAATAAATAAATCCCAGATATTAGGGCCTCTACTTGGGATGCTGGGGGTGTGGCTAGTCTGCAAACAACCACAGGCCCCTCGCCCAGGCCACCCCATACCCCAAGGGAACCCCCACCCTGATCTGGGACACCCTTCAGGGAAAACCAGCTGGCCCCCATCTGTGCACCAGGCCTTTAATCTATCTAATAAAAGAGTAATATGCAAATTGGCCATCACTCCAACACACAAGATGCCTGACTCCATGTGGACACAAGATGGCCACCACAAGATGGCCAGCAGGAGAGGGCAGTTGGCAGTGATCAGGCTGCAAGGAAGGGCAATTGGGGGTGATCAAGCCTCCATGGGAGGGCATTTAGGGGTGATCAGGCCTGCAGGGGAGGGCACTTAGTGATGACCAGGCCTGCAGGGGAAAAGGCAGTTAGGGGTAAATAGGCTGGCAGGGGAGTGGTTAAGGGTGATCAGGCTGGCAGGAAGAATTGGTTAGGGGCAATCAGGTAGACAGTCAGGTGAGCAGTAGGGAGCCAGCAGTCCTGGATTTGGGTTCAACCAAAAGGTAATATGCTAATGATATGCTAAGGCTGCTCAACCACTGACCACCAGGGGGAAGACACTCCAACTGTTAGGTTAGCTTGCTTTTGGGATCCAGCCAATGAGGACTGCTTAAAATGGGCTGGACATGTCCTGGAGTCCTCTGGCAGTCCCTCCCTTGCTGGCCAACCCCCAGGGCCCTCCCCAGCCTTGATTATGCACCAGTGGGGTCCCTCAGCGTGGCCTGCACCCTGTCACATTCTGGAACCCCTTAGGGGATCAGAGAGAGAGTTTCTGCCTAATCCTAAGGCCAGGGTGTAGAACCCCTCGGTGCATGAATTTGTATACTTGGCCTCTAGTATTTTCACAATGACATAGTTTACTCCAGTGCCCTATTGGTCAGAAAATTTGCTTCTGAAATGAACTGGAAACATTCTTTGAAAAATAATATAATATACTTCATCAACCTTCTCAGTAATAGTATGAGGAACTGAAAAAATTTAGGATTTCTCCATAGAGTAGGAAGTCTCTGCCTGAAAATTCTTGACCCATGAGGAATGCACATTGCATGAAAAAGGCAGCTTGAAGAGAAAGAGAATGAGCCAAAGCCTAAGTCATGTATGTGCAGAGGCTGTTTACACATTGACTCCAATAAAGGTATTGTGCACTCTGCTGAAGAGAAATAAGGGGAAACCATAAAGGATACTTCAAATCTATTTCTTCCCCTGGAGTGGAGTGGCAGTTTCCTTCTATCAAACATGCTTTCCACAAGTCCCCAGATCTTTTTTTCTATCACCTCATTGAACCTAATAGTCAAATCTATGGACAACCAATGTTTGTGTGTTTTTTCCCCTTAGTAGTACCCAGACCAGCTTATGTGTGCCTGAGCCTATTTTTATTAAAATGCTTCCTCAATAACACTTATTGCTCTTTATCTACTTTTGTAAGATCCAGGGTAAAAATCTCTGTTTTTCCTCCAGAAATCTTTGGAATGGGTCAGTATAAGACATTAATAAATAAAATAAAACATATACTTTATTATTAACTAGAATCATGCTGCTTATTTTATTTTCCACCTTAAATTATGCTCAGCCATTTTTTCCAGTATAATGATCTGAGATTGGTAAATTAGCCCAAATGTCTTCAAATCTATACCTATGTATAAAATTAAACTCCTCACACAATTTCAAAGAGATAAAGTTAAAAAAAAAAATCCCTTATTAAGTCTAATAAAATTATAGCATAAAGTCCCACCTTTGCCAATTTCATATTCTACTCATTTGCTGTTGGACATATTTCATTCAGATACCTGGATGGAGATGAATATCTATCAGCAGCCACAGCTTGGACTGTCTTCCTTCCTTTTGAATGGATGTAGTTTGTACTTACAGAGTTAAATCTAGCTAACCTCAAGTTACTTATGGGAATCCAATTGCCAGCAGAAAAGGGCAATTGGGGGTGAGATCAGGCTGGCAGAAGAGGGCAGCTGAGGGTGATCGGGCTGGTAGAGGAGCAGTTAGGTGTTAATCAGGCTGCCAGGGGAACAGTTAGGTGGTGATCAGGCTAGCAGGCAGACGTGATTAGGGGAAATCAGGCAGGCAGGCAGGAGAGTGGTTAGGAGCCAGCAGTACCAGATTGTGAGATGGATGTCCAACTGCCAGTTTAGGCCTGATCCCACACTGGTCCCAGATTTGAGAGAGTGCAAGGTGGGCTGAGGGACATCCCTCCCAGTGCACTAATTTCGTGTACCAGGCCTCTAGTATATATGTAAAAGTCTAAGCACTGGAATGTTGTAATGATTGGAACTACCAGAACAACCAGTCACTATGATGTGTATTGACCACCAGAGGGCAGATGCTCAATGCAAAAGCTGTCCTCTGGTGGTCAGTGCACTTCTACAGCCAATAACCCGTGGCCAGCCAACTTCCTGAAGTATCTTCCCTCATCCAACAGGCGCCAGGCAATAGCCAGTGGCTGGCATGAAGGCTCAGGTGGGCAGCTGGTGACTGGCAGGAAGGCCCCAGCCAGCATTCAGAAGAAAGGCCCCTGCTGGACTGCGTATGACCTTGATCAGCTCTGATATTCAGCCAGGCTTAGGGATCTCACCCATCCATGACTTTCATGCACTGGAATTCTAGTTTCCTCATAAAAGTACTAGAAAATAGGCCCAGCCAGTGTTTCTCAGTGGTTGAGTGTTGGCCTAGGAACTGGTAGGTCACAATTAGAATCCTGATCTAGGCACATGCCAAGGTTGCAGGCTTGATCCCCAGTGTGGAGCTTGCAGGCGGCATCCAACTAATGATTTTCTCTTGTTTCTATCTTTTTTTCTCTCTCCATTCCTCTCTGAAATCAATAAAAACATATTAAGAAAATACAGGTGGTGGAGAAAAAAAACAAGATGGCAGTATAGGCGAATACCTAAACTGCTGCCTAACACAACAATTTTAAAACTACAACTAAAAAACAGAATGGACATCATCCAGAACCACAGGAAAGTTGGCTGAGTAGAAATTCTACAACTATAAGGAAACAGAGGGGCTCACGGAGACTCAGAGGGGCTGCAAAAAGCTGAGGTACAGAGACATGCACATGCAGAGAGTGGGTGGCCGAGCACCTTGGTAACATCCTCTGGCAGGAGGGAGACACAGACCCTCTACTGCACTGAACCCCTTATCCTATGGCACTGAACCCCAGGTCCGAGTGAGACTCATACGGGGACAGTTTTGGACAGTGAAAAGAGAAGAGTGCCCAGAAATTTAGGGGAGTCATGAAAGGGCAGAGGTCTGGGGGCAAACACGCCACTGTGTCCAGAAGACAGACTGCTGATTGTACTTCTGGCTTTCTCTAGTGGGCAGGAGACAGCCTCACAACTGCACCACTTCTGACTCCACTAAAATCCAGTTTTGGTCAAGATCCTGGGACCCAGACTCATACGGATCCTGGAGCGCAGGGGAGCTAGAAAGGCAGTGGTCTAGAAACACGCACGGCATGCACACAAGAAGGTTCCAGCGATTATAGAGAGACACTTGAGACCCAGGGGCCATGGAGGGCAGGGCTGACTGAAAGCAAAAGCTCTCTAAGACTCCACCCATCCAAGCTTAACAGAGAGGCTTTTGCAGTTTTGCAAGTCTTGTATCATAAGGCTGATTCCAACACAGAAGTTCTCAAAGTAGAGTGAAAATGTGGAGACATAGGAACAGATCACAAACAAAAGAAATGGAGGAAAACAAATGACTGGATATAGAATACAAAACCACAGTTATAAGGTTTTTCAAGAATTTCCTAGAAAAGATGGATAAATTTAGTGAGACCCAAGAGAAGCTGAAAAAGGACCAACTAGAAATTAAACATACACTGACTGAAATAATATATATATATATTATACAGAGACCTAACAGCAGACTAGAGGAAGGCAAGAATCAAGTTAAAGATTTGAAATATAAAGAAGCAGAAAACACTCAACTGGAAAAGCAAGAAGAAAAAAGAATCTAAAAATGTGAAGATAGTGTAAGGAGCCTCTGGGACAACTTAAGCATACCAACATCAGAATTATGGGGATGCCAGAAGAAGAGAGAGAGCAAGATATTGAAAACCTATTAGAAGAAATAATGCTGAAAAATTTTCCCACCTCATGAAAGAAATAGACTTACAAGTCCAGGAAGCACACAGAACCCCAAATAAAAGGAATCCAAAGATGGCCACACCAAGACACATCATAATTAAAATACCAAGAGCAAAAGACAAAGAGAATATTAAAAGCAGCAAGAGAAAAACAGTTCATTACCTACAAGGGAGCACCCATTTGATTGTCAGCTGATTTCTCAACAGAAACTATGCAGGCCAAATGGGAGTGGCAAGAAATATTGAACGTGATGAATAGCAAGAACCCTCAACCAAGAATACTCTACCCAGCAAAGCTATCATTCAGAATTGAAGGGCAGATAAAGAGTTTGACAGATAAGAAAAAGCTAAAGGAATTCATCACCACCAAACCAGAATTATATGAAATGCTGAAAAGTACTCTTTAAGAAGAGAAGAAAGAAAAAGGTAAAGATAAAAATCATGAACAACAAATACATATCTATCAACAAGTGATTCTAAAAATTAAGTGAATTAAAAATCTGATTAACAGAATAAACTGGTGAATATAATATAATCAGGAGCACAGAAAGGGGGTGGATTGACAATTCTCAAGGGAAAAAGGATGAAGGGGGTGCAGGGAGAGACTGGACAAAAATCATACACCTATGGGTGAGAAAAATGCAGTGGGAGGTAAGGGCAGAGGGAGGGGTGGGAGCCAGGTGGAGGGGAGCTAAGGGGGAAAAAAAGAGAAACAAATGTAATAATCTGAACAATAAACATTTATTAAAAAATAAAGAAAATATAGGTGGCATTTTTTGGGCCATCTACATGTATAAAGAGGTAATAAGCAAATTTGTCCAGGACACCCTAACAATCATGATTGGACAAATTTGCATATTACCTCTTTATAGGCTGTGCATGCAGGTGGGAGAATGAGAGGACCCCTGTGTGGTAAGGCAACAGGCAATGAGCAGGCTCTCAGAGAGCAGGAAACAGGGCCTACCAGTGCTGCAGCAATGGGCAGGTTCACAGAGAGCAGGGTGGAGTAGGGCCCACAGAGAAGAGGAAGCAGTGACTTCCAGTCATTGTAGTGATGATTAGGTCTGCAGAGAGCAGGGTGGAGAAGGCCTGAAGAGGTAGCAGGAGGCAAGAAGGAGGGGGGCATGCCCAGGCCACTGTCTCTGGCAGACAATACCCTAGCAGGCCCACCTCTGGCATGAGCTACCAAGAAAAGACCTGTACACCACTCTCAGTGTTCTTGATAACTTTGGTAATAAGAATCCAAGAAGGTGACCTAGGGTTTTACCACCTTACTTTTGCAGAAAAAAAACAAAGGTCCACTGCTGAAGGGATTAAGAAATATCATATCCTGCCCTAGCTGGTTTGGCTCAGTGGATAATGCCTCAGGCTGCCACTGCAGGGTCTGAGCTCTATTCTGATCAAGGGAATGTACCTAGGATGCAAGTTCCTCCCTGGGTGGGGCTGAGGTCAGGGCTCATGCAGGAGGCAACCAATCAAAGTGTTCCTCTCACATTGATGTTTCTCTCTCTTTCCCTCTCTCTTCCATATTTTCTAAAAATCAATGGAAACATATCCTCAGGTGAGGATAAAAAAAAAGTCATATCTTATAAAAGAGACATATTAAAAATATCTAAAGAAAGTTAATATTTTTTTGTGGTGAAGGACCTGGAATTCATATTGATGAAAATACCTTGGTGGTTGAGGCAGTGGCAGCAGCAATGGGGTGATGGGGTAGTGCCTTCTCCTGATCAGCCATCAGAGGGAGGCCAGACTATGGGGAGCAGGCCTAAGCCATCAGTAGGGCATCCCCTGAGGGTTCCCAGACTGTGAAAGGGGGTAGGGTGGGCTGAGGGAACCCCCCCTCCTGTGCACAAATTCTGTGCCCAGGGCCTCTAGTTTAGAGATAAAAATCTAAGAGCCATAAGATTACATATTTTGTTGGAGTTCGATTCATTAATTCTTTCTATCTAGAAGTAGAGTTTAAAATTTTTGATAGCAACAAGATTACTAAAATGACCAATTTACTGGAGATACACACAGTTTTGGGGAATTTTTTGTTAAACATTTTATGAATCATTTTAGCTGTTTGTAACAATATTTGTGTCATTGTTTCAGATCTAGAAATGTTTGAAGCTATTAATTTTACTTCCTGGTGACAATCTCTCCTTCTGTTCATTTTTTGCTCTCAGTTGGGAATTATGTCAATATTTCTTTTCTGAGACAATATTCTCATGATCCCAGTGTATAGAAATATATATTTATTAGTATCTTAGTTTTATTCATTTTTTCAACTTCCAATGCTTATGTAACTGATTATTTCATATAGTAGTTGAATTGCTTTTATTCATCACTTCTATGTAATAGAGGTATGTGCTCCCTGTATGATTTATGTCTTTTGTATTCTATTAATCATTACAGTAGGCCAATTTAGGTTTTAAATAGTTCATGTGTTTTTTAGATTTTTTTTTCTTTACCATATGCAAAGCTAGGTTATAATGTCTGTTTTCATTTTTTTACCTTTTTGCTCTTCGGCCCAAACATTTGTTTTTCAGTTATATTTCTCTAGATTCTTCCTTATAGACTGTTCCATGGTGATCTATGAAATCACATCAGCCCTGTGATCATTATATTGTAGAATTCTACATAGAATATAACCTAGACCAGAATTTTTATTGTTTCATCTATTATGGGTCTTTTTAGGATGATTTATCTTCAGTGTGTCTTCTTTAGAGATTTAACTCCATAAATTTTCTGACTATATCCCCCCTACAAATGCATAGATATGCTTTCTTACCTAAAAGCAAAACAAAACTATCACACAATGACAATAATTACCTTGAAATAATCATATATTGATTAAAATATTTTACTGATCTTCTTTTCTTCCTTTCTGTAATATTTCTGAATTTCCTTCTGTTGCTTCTGTTTTCAAGCTGAGGGTCCCCAGTTGTACTCATTATAGACTGTGCCTGCAGTTTTGAATGCTTTTTTGTATCTAAATTTTCCCTATGACCATAATTTTAATTGATTTTATTCGTAATATTACCTCTCTTTCTTCTTTAAGTCTCTTTGGGGCTTCACATCCTCTATTATCTTCTATATATATATTTAAACCCAGGGCAATGACTAGGACAACCAGAAAGACCAAACTGATCTGGGCCAGATCCCCTCAACACCTCAGTCAGGGTGGGGCCAGCCTACAACCACCTTGGCTGTCAGAAATTTGGGGTTCAGGGATTTTGGAGCTGCTTGGTCTCAGGCAGCTGCGTGGACAAAGCTCTCCTTTGGTGGAAGTGGACCCAGGATCAGGGCCTCGAGTCAGGGATGGGGTTGGGAGGCTTTCTTGGTGGCCAAAGAAGTACCCATGGGCCATGCACAGCATTCAGGCATCTGGCCCTGGTCAGAGCAGTGGCAGCAATAGGGGCCGCGAGATGTAGGGGCTGGCAGCACACAGGAGCCAGGAGGCACGAGGCCCAACCTGAGCTCTTACCTTACCTGCTGGGTCCAGAAGCACTAGCAGGTAGGCCATGGTGTGCAGTGAGGCACTAGGCCACCAACCAGAGGGAAGTAAACCAGGAGGGCAAGGCCCTTCACCAGCCAGAGCCCCGAGCAGCGTAGATGGGGCTAGAGCTGTAAACCTTGGTGAAGTGGGCAACCCCTCACCTTTTCAGCCTTGGCCTTGGAATTCTGCAGGCAACAAGTGTACTGGCTACCAGCATGTCAAAAGTCAGACCTGCTTCAAGAGAGAGGACATGGTGGAAAATAGCAAGGCCACAAGAGGGATGGGAAATGCTAGGGCCATTTTTGGGAAACACAGCTGCCATGATCTTCAGTAACTATGAACAGATAATCTTTAGTCTCCCTTCTACAGAAGAGGAAGCTGAGACTCAAAGAAGGGAGCCTTTCATAACACCTCACCCACTTCTCAGACCTGACCTTGTATAGCATTGTTTTCATTGAAAGTAGGAGATCCAACATGTTTTTAGATCTTTGCTATTTTAGGCATGAAAGAATTTAGCACAGCAAATTGATGCTTGGGAAATCATCTGAAAGCTGGAGGAGTGGGTACAGTAGGTCATCAGGTTATGTTGGAGATACCTTTCTATAGCACGACATGTGATTTTCACTGTAACTCAAAACCCACCTACATAAGCACCTACATCACTCACATGAAGCACATACACAGCAGTAATAAAGTGAAACAGTAAAAAAAAAAAGAAAGATAGCAATTCCTAAGCTTTACTACTGTTAATTAAATAATAAAAATCATAAAGCACATATGTACATATGTCGAAATGACAGAATTTTTTTTTTATAAATAAATGGGAGATGGCTATGTAATCTCAAAATGAGATACGTAGAGTCTGACATAACCCGAGGACTGTCTGTATTAGTCTGGGCCCCAGGAAAGACGCCCTTCCCAGTGGGAGGAGCTGCCCCCCTCAGCCACAACTGAATTCTAGGACACTCTGGCACAGCTGTGACCTGGGGATCAGGAAACTGCTGCCTCTGCAAGTGCCCACCAGCTCCCACACAAAACAGGTCACTGGACACTGCCTCTGCCACAACTGTCTGTGCAGAGCCTGGATTCTGCTGTAGAAAACCTCCACATCTCTGCAAACATGATCATCATCAGCAAACAGCCCAAACTGTGGGAAGATGCCTCTGCCCCACTTCTGCCATCAAAATATTGTGCAAGTGCATTCAATCGTCAGAAACAAATTCATATCCAGAAACCTAGCTGCAAAGGAGTTTGGGAAATTTCAGACTTTTGGTTAGGAGTGAGATCTTACCAATGTAACTCATAAGTCTGGTATTGATAAAAATGGGGCCCGGCTGGTGGGACTCAATGGTTGAGCATCGGTGTATGAATCAGGAGATCATGTTATAATTCCTCTCCAGATTTCAGGCTTGATCCTGAAATAGAGGTGTGCAGGAGGCAGCTAATCAATGATTCTCATCATTGATGTTTCTATCTCTCCCTTTCCTTTTCTCTGAAATCAATACGTTTTTTAAAAAGTGAGGTCATGCTGTATATATGTGTTATAATGAGTTTTTCACTTCATAGATCACTAATATCTTTCCTGTTAAAATCATACTTACAGAAAATTATTTATTTATCATTCATTTTAATTGATCTCAGAGAGGAGGAGGAGGAGAAGAAGAAGAAGAAGAAGAAGAAGAAGAAGAAGAAGAAGAAGAAGAAGAAGAAGAAGAAGAAGAAGAAAGAGAGAGAGAAACATTATTCCATTGTTTCCTGCACTCCCTGGATGGGATATTGAATTTGCAACTGGGGCATGTGTCCTGACTGGCAATTGATCCACCACTTTTTGGTGTATGAGATGATGCTATGCTAGTACCCTAACACCAAATTCCAGCCTCCAACACTGTGAGAAAAATATATTTCTGTTGTTTAAGCCACATAAATTTATGGTATTTTGTTATGGCTGTCTGAGAGGACTAATCCTATATAATAAAAACCCAGTGACTGAATGGCAGAACAAATGAATGACGTGAACAACGGTAGCCCCTTGCCACGGCCAGCCCCACCCCTGATCAGTCCTCATCGGGGCAGGTCAACTGGACCCCACCAGTGCACAAATTTATGCTCTGGGCCTCTAGTCTATATAATAAAAGCCTAAGTGACCATTATGGCAGAATGAATGGAACAACTTGTCACTATGATGCACACTGACCAACAGGAGGCAGATACTCAATGCAGGAGCTGCCCACTGGTGGTCAATGTGTTTTCACAGGGGAAGCACTGCTCAGCCAGAATCCGGGCTCAAGGCTGGCAAGTGCAGCTGCTATGGTGGGAGCCTCTCCCAACTCTGCAGCAGCACTACAAAGTGGCAGCAGCAGGTGCAGTGGGTTGAGAGAGTATGAGTGGCTTCTGATTCGGGCTTCTCCCTGGCCACCTGCCACTTGGAGCATTGCTACATACCTCAGGGGATGTTCAACTGCCAATTTAGGCAGTAGAACATTGCCCAAGGGGTCCTGGACTACAAGAGGGGTGTGCAACTGCTGGCTTAGGCCTGATCCTGGTGCCGTTCTCTATAGAAGATAGTTAGTCTGAATAACTCAGTGACTCAGGGAAATGCAGGGAACTCAGAGCGAGCCTGCCTCAGTGTTTGACTCACCCACTGTTCGAAGGACAGACCATAGTGGCCCAGCCCATGCACCTGCAGCAGCTGCTGAAGTTCAAGCAGCAGACTGTGCAGCAGCAGAAAATCAGACAACCACAAGCCAGCAGTCAGACATCCCTTGGAGGGTTCCAGACTGCAAGAGGGTGCAGACCAGGCTGAGGGACCCCCCCACGTCCTCAGTACCTGAATTTCATGTGCCAGGCCTCTAGTCTATTAATAAAATAGTGTACATAAGTGTTACTTTATTTCCTTTCATTTATTTGTTTGTTTGTTTATTGTTAATCCTCACATGAGGATATTTTTCCATTGATTTTTAGGGAGAGTGTAAGGGAGAGACAGGGAGAAACATTGATGTGAGAGAGACACACTCATTGGTTGCCTCCAGCATGCACCCAACCAGGGCCAGGCAATCTGCAACCATTGTACCTGCCCTTGAGTGGAATGGAATCTGGGACCAACACTCTATCACTAAGCCAATTGGGCTAGGGCTATTTTCTTTAATTTGATTTCAACATCTCACTGTTCTTGTTCTGATAGCAAGATTGAACTTGGTTTTAAAACTAATATGGTTTTACACTCACCAGTGTGACTCATTTGATTGGGCATTGTCCCATGCACTAAAAGGTTGCTTCTCCATTCCCAATCAGGGCACATGCTGGTTGCTGGCTCATTTCCCAGTAGGGAACATGCAGGGGGCAGCCAATCAATGCTTTGCTCTCATATCAATGTTTCTCTCTCTAAAAATTATTTAAAAACATGAAAAAATATATTATTAAAAAAAAACTAATGTGGTTTCTCACTGATATTCTGAGCAAACCTGAATATTATTGTTCGAGAATTAAAATTTATAATCATTAATAATGGTGTTACTTTCCTTCTATTCAACCTAAGAATTATATCTCAATCAAAAAATGATTCTCTGCTTTTTAGCTGGCTAACAAAAATTATCATTTCACTATAATGGCTGCAATGCCCAGGTCTCTAAATCAAAAGCTTTTGTCAGGGTTTAATTAATTAACTATGACTAAGAACTTGAGATTATTGTCTAAAAGTCAATAGCAAACCACATGAATCTTAGAAGTTATAATCTTTAGCTTCCTCTTTGTTTTTAGGTGAAATTAATTAATCTACAGAGGAACAGCTGCAGCAATGTTTTTAGTACATTAAAGTTTAAAAGTGATGAAAGACTGAAAAATGACCAAAATTCTTCACCTCTTACTATATTCACCTACTTTGATTTTTCAGTTTTTCTTACTAGAGGGGTATATTTCCTTTTCCTTCACTTTGAATTTGGACTTGCTTTATAATTTATTTTGGCCAATAGAATACTATGGAATTAATTGTAAAATTCTGAGTCGCTTGATTACTTGAACCTGCCTCTATTATGAGAATAATCTCACTTATTTGGAGGGTGAAAGATGCATCTGAGAGAGAAGAGTTCATCATGGACCAGCCAATGGTCAGCTTATCCCCAAACATCTGAGAAAACTCAATCAAAAATCAGAGACATGTTTGACCTGTACTGATACAGACATAAATTAAACTAGGGAAGCCTGCCATAAAAACTTCTAAAATCCTACAGATTCACATTAAACCTCAAAACTTATTGTGTTAAGCTATTGACTTTGGGTAGTTTGTTATACTAGAGGCCTGGTGCATAATATTTGTGCATGGGGGGTGGGTGTCCCTCAGCCCAGCCTACACATTCTCCAATCTGGGACCCCTGTCACAATCCAGGACTCCTGGCTCCCAATTGCTCACCTGCTTGCCTTCTTGATTGCCCCTAACTGCTTCTGCCTGTCAGCCTATCACACTCTAACTACTCCCCTGTCAGCCTGATTGATGCCTAACTACTCTCCTGCAAACCTGATTGTCCCTAACTGCTCTCTCCTGCAGACCTGGTCACTCCTAATTTCTGGCATGGTCACCCTAATTGCTCTCCCCTGAAAGCTTGATCACTCTCTTCTAGGCCTGGTCTCTTCCAACTGCCCTCCTGTGCTGGCCTGATTGCCGACAACTGCCCTCCCCTGCTGGCCATCTTGTGGCAGCCATGTTTGACCACATGGGGGCAGCCATCTTGTGTGTTGAAGTGACAATTTGCAAGTTACTCTTTTATTAGATAAGATATGGTAATAGATGATAACTTATGACTAGAGCTCTGTGGTCTGTGAGGAATTTATATGTCAATTGAAATTTAAGCTTGTATACAGTACTTCTATATAGTAATTCTGCCAGTTTTGATGTGTGTGGGTCTCCAGTGAAAGTAAATAACTATTATCTTAGCCTTATCTTCAATGTAAGATAAGGTCAGGTTGTGTCAGGAGTGTAGTAAGATCATGCTTGATTTTCCACCATGAATAGCTGCTATTTCTAAGGCACAAATCTACTGAAACCAGATTCAGGGTTGCAGAAATCTACTATTATATCACAAAAGGTATTTTGTCTTTTCTTTGTGTTATTTGGTCACTTAATTTCTAAATGTATCCTATTTGTACAGATTTTGTTTTTGTTTTTACTTGCCACATTTTGGTCATCCTGGGTCAGGCTAAATAACCATACTTCCTCTGAGTGCTGTGCCAATAGAAAATAGGAACAGGAGATAGGTAGGAATTAGTGAAAGCCCAGATTGTATAATGAATGTAGCAGGAACTAGAGGCCAAAATTCAGCTTCATATACCTTTCAGCATAAATTGAAGTTTTATACTGATTTTGTCACTGGCAGAAAATTCAACATCTTTACAGTATGATAATAATTTTGTACATAGGAAGAAGTTAATATATAGGAAGTTGCAGAGGGGGCATACATTATTTGCAAGTAGGCACTTCAGAGAGAGAAAGAGAGACAGAGAGGGAGAAAGAGAGAGAGAGAGAGAGAGAACAAAAAGCTTAGTAGTAGAACAATTATCCTCAACAGATTAACCTAGTTAACCTAGACAATGGTACTAGGATCTTGTTCCTTAGAGCCACTTTTCCTCCTGTGAATAGGAGAAAGTGAACAGATAGAGACCAAAAAGTTTTCTTTGGATATGCACTGAACACTTTCTACCCTCCATGAAATGTATGTTGTAGGAGAAAAGCTTTTTTCACTTACAAAAGGTAACAATGATTATTAATATTCCTATATAATAAAAGGGTAGTATGTAAATCAACTGAATGGTGGAACAGCCGGTTACTATGACATGCACTGACCACCAGGGAGCAGAGGTTCAATGCAGGAGCTGCCCCCTGGTGGTCAGTGCGCTTCCACAGGGGAAGAGCCACTTAGCCAGAAACTGGGCAAGCACAGCAGTAGTGGCAGGAGCCTCTTCCACTTCTGAGGCAGCACTAAGGAGAAGCGAGTTGAGAAGTAAGGAGGAGTAAGCAGGGAGGCCATAAGGAGCAAGGGGTCCTGAACTGCAAGAGGGTGCAGACCAGGCTGAGGGACCCCTTTCCCCTGAGTGTATGAATTTTCATGTACTGAGCCTCTAGTTTGTTATAAAACTCTATATTTCAAATTGTTCAGAACATAAATTACTAAACCTACAATTAGAGTCTCATTATTTTACATAAAACATGGTAGTGATATTGGGCATAAACTAATATTGCTTCATAAAATATAGTTTAGTAATTTGTAGTCAGGACGTGCAGAAAGCTGATATGTGTGTATAGAAATCATTAGTGTCATTTTCCGGGCATGGATTGCACCCTCTCTAAGGTGGGCATAGTTACTGGAATATGACTGGCTTTGACAAAGAAATGTAAGAGAAAGGGTTACTTCAGCTGGGTTATCAGCAGCTGAAGGCTTTTAGAGCAATGTGTGATTGACTTGATCCCTTCTCATGCTCTGGAAATCCTTAAAGCGTGTGAGAATATTGAATTTATATTAGCTAAGTAAGGTCCCCGATGGCGTAAATCCTCCTAATGAACCACATTGAATGTAATCTGTGTCCAAAACAAATCTTTATTTATGTGTATTTCAGGGTTACTTCTTACTGTATCATAACCTTTGTTGTCTATCTCTTTTTTAGTCCGTGAAAAATATCTAAAGATGCTATAAGTGACTGATACCATAAGTTTTCATTATGTTAGTATGCACTTATGGTGACTTTAATTTTTGTTGTTGCTGGACGTTGAATGACTAGCATTTTATAATTTTCAATGAAGAAGTAGTTGGAAAACTGCAACCTTCAAGTAACTCGAGAAAGCAGAAAATGTACTTAATGAACATTTAACTATAAGAAAATAAATCTAAACATAATAGTAGTATGTTGGTGCATATTAGCTGTTCACTGCATTTGACAAAAATTATAAAGAAGAGCCCAGGATTTTCTGCCATTGTCTCAAAGATTGGTATGAAAAGGAATAGAGAAATATTAAAAATTAGAGACTTGTAGAAATGGAAAGGAGAAACTGAAGAAAGCTTTTGATCAATAAATACAGATTAAATCTCAGCCATAGGCAATCCTTAAATCAAGAGAATGACTGATATATCTATTATGTTAAAATCTCTAAATCAACTAAGATGTCTTAATGTAAAGGTCCAATTCAGTATAAAGGCAGTTTCAATAAATATTTTTAATTAAAACATATTTCAAGGAAAAGAGACTAATTATGTGGTTTCACCACAAAGGATATAGGTTGCAGAGAACTGCAATGAATTTGAGAAATAAAAAAGTCAGGCGTAGGTGGGGAGAGGTAAAGAAGGTAAAGGGGGATAAATAAATGATGAAAAAAGACTTGACTGGGGTGGTAAACATAAAATACAACATACAGATGATATATTGTAGAATTGTACACCTGGAACCTATATAATTTTATTAAACAATGTTACCCCAATAATAAAAAAAAAGTTAGACATATGAGAAAGTAAAGAGATATTTCAAACATCTAAGACAACTAGAAAAGATTGTGTGAGCAGTAATTGGTACATGAAATAGGCTGGATTCTACTAAATATGCAGCCTATGAATTTTCTAAGAATATTATACTGCCAAATAAACTATAAGATAGTTTAATAAATTCTAAAATTGTCTCTTTAAAACTTAAAATGACTATTGAATCTCCAGCATTTTCAAGGTATTAAATAGGATGCAAAGGCTGTTCAGCCCAGCCTACAAAGATGACTATATATATATATATATATATATATATATATATATCCAGATATCCAGTGTATGTCTAAATAGCATAATGGGAATGGAACATTCACCCAGGAAGTAGAACCAAAGATCAAACAGAACCATGGATGGGAAGAAGTGGAATCACAAACTAATTACAGGATATTTTTCATCCTACAGGAGAGAGACCTTGAATATGTGCCCAGAGGGATTTCAGAATTTTACAACAAGGAAGCATTGCATATATTTTTCATTCTTCCACTTTCCAAATTGAAGTCTTCATTGTAGTAATACTGTCTTTATTTCTCCATTGTATACTGGGTGCATGGGAACATTTCATGTGGTCTTAGGTCTCTAGATCAAGGGTTATGAATGCTTGATACTTTTCTAACACTATAGTTGAAAGTAGCTTCCATATGGGGTAAATAACCACACTTTAAAAGCTATTCTACTTATACTAGAGGCACAATGCATGAAATTTGTGCACAGGTAGAGTCCCTAATGTCTGCTGGCTACTGGTCATGGCCTCCATTTCCCTGGCTGCTTGTGCTGCTGGTCAGAGCAGGGCTGGCCAGGGGGAGAGGCTGCAGGACCCCTGGTGGAACTCCAGGTCAATTCCCTGTCAAGGGGACATTTTGCATATTAGGCTCTTATTATATAAGACTAGAGGCCCATTGCATGAAGAGATTCATGCAATAGGTTTTCCTTCCCTTGGCTTCCAGCACCAGTTTTCCTCTGGCACCTGGGACCCAGGCTTTCACTCCAGCTGGAATCTGCTTTCTTCATCTTTGCTCACTCAGGTCAGAGACTGCCATTTTTGTATATGCTGCAGATTCTAGAGTCTGCAGTCTTGTGTTCGCTGCCACACTCAGTTCCTGTAGATCCCTTCACCCCTCACGCTTCCTCTCATAGCAGGCATCCTGCCCCACCTGGCCACTCTGTGCCTGAAGCAGCTGGGCAGCCACCATCTTTGGCCTTCTAATTTGCATAATCACTTTGATTGGCTATGGGCTTAGTGGAAGTAAGGTCAACTTACATGTTTGTCTATTATTAGGTAAGATTGGAATCTCTATTTACTTACTTACTTACTTACTTACTTACTTATTTACTAGAGGCCTAGTGCACGAATTTGGGCACTAATGGGCCTGAGGGATTGGGCTGAAACTGGCTCTCCAACATCTACCAAGGGATATTGGATTGCGAGAGGCCACAGGCCAGGTCAAGGGACCCCAACGATGCATGACTGGGACTAGAGAGGGAAGTGGAAGATTGGCCAACCAGGGAAGGTCCACAGGAGGGCTCCAGGATGTATCCAGTCCATATTTCTCAGTCCTGATTGGCGGGACCCCAGCAGCAAGCTAACCTACCAGTCAGAGAGTCTGTTCCCTGGTGGTCAGTGCACATGATAGAAACTGGTCAACTCATTGACAGAATGCCCCTGGTGGTCAGTGCATGTCATAGCAAGCAGTTGAGCTATCTTAGCATATCATTAGCATAGTATGCTTTGATTAGTTGAATGATGACTAGGCATATAGCATATTAGGTTGTTATTATATCAGATTTTATTTACTAGAGTCCCAGTGAATGGAATTTGTGCAGGATAGGGGGGTGTTCTTCAGCCCAGCCTGCTCCCTCTCCAATCTGGGACCCCTTGAGGGATGTCCACTTGGATCGGGCCTAAATGGGCAGTTGAATACCTCTCTCACAATCCAAGACTGCTGGCTCCCTATTGCTCACCTACCTGCCTTCCTGATTGCCACTAACCACTTGTGCCTGCCAGCCTGATTGATGCCCAACTGCTCCCCTGCCAGCCTGTTTGCCCCTAACTGCCCTCCCCTGCAGGCCTGGGTACCCCTCAACTGCCCTTCCCTGCAGGCCCAGTCACCCCCAACTTCCATCCTCTGCTGGTCTGGTTAGCCCTAACTGCCCTCCCATGGAGGCTTGATCTCCCCAAACTGCCCTCCTTTGCAGGCCTGGTCCCTCCCTCCCAACTTCCCTCTCCTGCTGGCCATCTTGTGGTGACCATCTTGTGTCCACATGGGGACAGGATCTTTTGACCACATGAGGGCAGTCATCTTTTGTGTTGGAATGAAGGTTAATCTGCATATTACTCTTTTATTAGATAGGTTAGAGGCCTGGTGCATAGATGGGGGCCAGTTGGCTTGCCCTATAAGGTGTCCTGGATCAGGGTGGGTGTTTCTTTGGGCTGTGAGGTGGCCTGGGCAAGGGGCCTGTGGCGGTTTGCAGTCTGGCCAGCCCCACACACACCCCGCCCCCCACCATCAACCCAAGTGGAGGCCCTGTTATCTGGGATTTATTTATCTTCTACAATTGAAACTTTGTAGCCTGAAGTGCAGCCAAGCCTTCTGCTTGCAGAGCAATTGAAACTTTGTTGCCTTAAATTGAGTCCTGGGTCTGCCAGGGTATGTGGAAAGCTTGGCTTCCTCCATCACCAGGGGCAACCCAAGCTTCCCTCCTGCTATTTCTGTGGCTATAGTCATTTTGATTGAGTTAATTTTTTTTAAATTAAATCTTTATTATTCAGATTACTACATTTGTTTCTCTTTTTTTCCCTCCATAGATCCCCTCCACCCGGCTCCCACCCCTCCCTCTACCCTTACCTTCACCCTTTGATGAGCCCATAGGTGTGATTTTAGTCCAGTCACTCCTTGTACACCCCTCCCCAATTTCCCCCTGAGAATTATCAGTCCACTCTCTTTCTGTGCTCCTGATTCTATTATATTCACCAGTTTATTCTGTTAACCAAATTTTTAATTCGCTTAATTTTTAGATTCACTTGTTGATAGATATGTATTTGTTTAGAATTTTTTACCTTTTACCTTTTTCTTCTTCCTCTTCTAAAAGAGTACCTTTCAGCATTCCATATAATACTGGTTTGGGTTGATGAACTCCTTTAGCTTTTTCTTATCTGTGAAGCTTTTTATCTGCCCTTCAATTCTGAATGATAGCTTTGCTGGATAGAGTATTCTTGGTTGTAGGTTCTTGCTATTCATCACATTGAATATTTTTTGCCAATCCCATTTGGTCTGCATCGTTTCTGTTGAGAAATCAGATGATAGTCGCATGGGTATGCCCTTGTAGGTAATCAAATGTTTTTCTCTTGGTGCTTTTAATATTCTCTCTTTGTCTTTTGCTCTTGGTATTTTAATTATTATGTGTCTTGGTGTAGACCTCTTTGGATTCCTTTTATATGGGGTTCTGTGTGCTTCCTGGGCTTGTAAGTCTATTTCTTTCACCAGATGTGGTAAATTGTCAGTCATTATTTCTTTAAATAGGTTTTCAGTATCTTGCTCTCTCTTCTTCTGGCACCCCCACAATTCTGATGTTGGTATGCTCGAGGTTGTCCCAGAGGCTCCTTACATTATCTTCACATTTTTGGATTCTTTTCTCTTCTTGCTTTTCCAGTTGAGTGTTTTCTGAGTCTTTATATTTCAAGTTTTTGACTTGATTCTTGCCTTCTGCTAGTCTGCTCTTAGGTCTCTGTATAATATTTTTTATTTCAGTCAGTGTATGTTTAATTTCTATTTGGTCCTTTATCATCTCTAGTTGGTCCTTTTCCATCTCTAGTTGGATCTTTTGCATCTCTAGTTGGTCCTTTTTTATCTCCTCCTGGGACTCGCTAAATTTACCCATCTTTTCTAGGATATTCTTGAAAAACCTTATAAGCGTGGTTTTGAACTCTATATCCAGTTGTTTGTTTTCCTCCATTTCTTTTGTTTGTGATTCCTTCCCTTGTCTCGGCATCTTCACTATGCTGGGAGAACTTCTGTGTTGGATTCAGCCTTATGATACCAGACTTGAAAAACTGCAGAAGCCTCTCTGTTGAGCTTGGGATGGGTGGAGTCTCAGGGCTTAACGGACCGCCTTGCCTTCCAGTCGTCCCCGCCCTCCATGGCCCCAAGTCTCATGTGACTGGGTAATCACTGGAATGGTCCCTGTGTGCATGCACTCACTCTCTCAGTGCCTCTAGACCTCTGCCTTTCCGACTCCCCTACGCTCTGGGACCACAAGAGTCTGGGTCCCCAGGGTTTTGCCTGAAACTGGGGTTTAGTGGAGTTAGAAGTGGCACAGTTGGGAGGGTCTGTCACCTGCCCAGTCCCGAAAGCCAGTGGCACAATCAGCAGTCGGTCCTCTGCATGCAATGCCCTGTGCGCCACCAGACTTCTGATCTTTTGTGACTCCCCTAAATTTCCGAGCACTTCTCCCTCTTCACAGTCCAATCTCCCCCTATATGAGTTTCAGTTGGATCTGGGGTTTAGTGTTGTAGGATAAGGGGTTCAATGCCTTTGAGAGTCTCAGTCTCCCTCCTGCCAGAGAAAGCCAGCCAGGTTCGCCGTCACCCGCACTCTCCACGTGCATGAGTCTCCGTACCTCAGCTCTTTGCAGCTCCTCTGGGTCTCTGTGAGCCCCTCTCTTTACTTCTAGTTGTAGAATTTCCACTCAGCCAGCTTTCCTGTGGTTCTGGATGATGTCCGTTCTGTCTTTTAGTTGTAGTTTTGAAATTGTTGTGTGAGGCAGCAGTGTAGGTGTTTACCTAGGCTGCCATATTGGATTCCTCGATTGAGTTAATTTGTATATTTGCTCTGATTAACTGATGGACATAGCTGGTGGGCATGGCTTGTGGGTATAGTGCAAGTATGGTCAATTTGCATATTACTCTTTTATTAGATATTATGTATTTATTTATTTTATACTCTACTAGAGATTCAGTGCATGAAATTCATGCATAGGGAGCGGGACAGAGGCCCTCAGCCTGGACTGCACCCTCTCACAATCCAGTCTCTTGCAGGAAATTTCTGACTGCTGGTTTAGGCCTGAATCTGCCCTTGCAGATCAGGCCTAAACTGGTGGCAGTCAGACATCCCTCTCAAAATCTGGGACTGCTGGCTCCTAAATGTTCACCTGCCTGCCTGATCGCTCCTAACCACTCTGCCTGCTTGCCTCATTGCCCTTAACTGTTCCTTGGCGGTCAGGGCCAGCCGGAGTGAGCGACCTTGATCATCTTGTCTCTTGTCGTTCTGGATGTTCCACTGTTTGGTTGCTGGGCTTTTATTATATAAGATTGGGGTGACATTAGTCTACATGAACATATATGTTACATATGTGGGTTACTTACTAATTTATAAAATCTGTATATATGTCCATGTGCCTACCACCCAAAGTCAAATCTCCTTTCATCTCATATTAGGACCCCTTTCTTCCCACCTCCACCTCCCTCTGGCAACCACCACACTGCTGTTTGTGTACATAAGTTTTACTTTTATATTATACATGTGAGTTAAATTATATAGTTTTTAGCTTTCTCTGACTTATTTGACTTTGCATAATCTTCTTAAGGTCCACCAATGTTGTTGTAAATGATGCTATTTAATTCTTTCTTATGGCTATGTAGTATTCCATTGTATATATATACCACATCTTTTTTATCCAGTCCTCTATTGTGGGTCACTTTGGCTGTTTCCAACACTTGGTCACTGTGAATAATGCTGCAATAAATAAAGGGGTGCATATATTTTTGCATATAAATTACTTCAAGTTTTTTGGGTATATACCCAGGAGTGGGATTGTTGGGTTGTATGGTAGCTCTATTTTTAACTTATTGAGGAATCACCAGACTGTTTTCCATAGTGGTTTTACCAGACTACATTCCCTCTAGCAGTTCCCTTTTTCTCCACAACCTCTCCAAAGCTTGTAACTTGTCTTATTGATAATGGCCACTTGAACTGGTTTAAGGTCACACTGTGGTTTTAATTGGCATTTTCCTGATTGCCAGTGATGTTGAACATCTTTTCTTGTATCTATTGGCTGTTTGTATGTCTTCTTGGGAGAGGTGTATTTTCAGGTCCTCTGACTACTTTTTGATTGAATTGTTTATTTGTTTGGTGTTGAGTATTATGAATTCTTTATATATGTAGGAAATGAAACCTCTGTCAGAGCTACTGTTTGCAAATATAATCGCCCATTTGGTTGGCTGCCTGTTTGTTTTGTTGTCCATTTCTTTTGCTCTACAGAAGCTCTTAAGTTTGATATAGTCCCATTCATTTATTTTTGCCTTTACCTAACTTGCATTTGGGGTCAAGTTCATAAAATGTTCTCTACTACCCAGTTCCATAGTTTGGTACTTTTATTATTCTCTATATGACTTATAGTTTCAGGTCTTATGTCTAAGTCTTTGATCCATTTTGAATTAATTTTTGTACATGTAGACAAACTGCAATGTAGTTTCATTCATTTACATGTGGCTTTCCAATTTTCCCAGTACCATTTATTGAAGAGACTATCTTACTCCAATGTGGATTTCTGGCTCCTTTGTAAAAAATTATCTGTCCATATATGTGTGGTTTTATAGTGGGACTCTCTATTCTGTTCCATTGATCTGTGTATCTGTTTCTCTGCTGTTTTGATTGAAGTAGCTCTGTAGTATATTTTGAAGTCAGCCTTATTCTTTTTTCCCAGGATTGCTTTGGCTATTCTGGGTCTTTCGTGGTTCCATATAAATCCAACGATTGCTTGTTTTATTTCTTTAAAAAATGACATTGAGATTTTGATGGGAATTACATTAAATCTGTATATTGCTTTGGGTAAAATGGCTATGATGATTCTTCCAATCGATGAAAATGGGATATTTTTCCATTTTGTTGTGTCTTTTTCAATCTCTTTTAGTAATATTTTGTAATTTTCAGTATATAGATCTTTCACATTCTTTGTTAGAGTTTCTGCTGAGAAGTTGGGTAAATTCTGATGGGTTTTCCTTTGTAGGTCATTTTCTTCTTTTCCCTGGATGCTTTGAATATTTTTTCTTTGTCACCAATTTTTGACAGCTTCATTACCAAGTGCATTGGAGAGGGCCTCCATGGATTGAGGTAATTAGGTGTCCAGTTTTCTTCTTGGATCTACTTCTTTCCATAGATTTGGGAAGTTCTCATCGACTATTTCTTTTAATAAACTCTCCATTCCATACTGTCTCTCTCTTCCTCCTCCAATGTGCCTACGAATCTGATGTTATTATTTTTTTAAGGGAATCAGAGAGGTTTTATAGGGTATTTTGCATTTCTTTATTCTTAGGTCTTTCTCTTCTTCCCTCTATATCATTTTTTTTCACATTTTCTATAATAACTTTTATTATAGTCTGTTTTATTTTAAATTATTTCTTGATTCCTATCTTCAATATCACTAGTTCTTCGCTCTAACTGGTTGATTCTCTTTTTTATGCTCATCAGTTCACACTTAATTTCTTCAGTTACCTGCTTCATTTCCAAGTTTTCTGCTATATTCTTTTTTTAACAATTCAATTTGTTTGGAGAAATATTCATTTTGTTCATTGATTTGTTTTATAAGTGAGATGAATTGCCTGTAAGTATTTTTTTGCATCTCATTGAGAATTTTCAGAACTACAATCTTGAAATCTCTGTCATTCAACTCACATAATTCCATGTGTTCCCACCTGTTTTCTGGGGATTTTTCATTTTCTTTCTGGTATTCCTTGTTGTGGTGGTTTTCATGGTGTTCATTGTTCTCCTTTGTTTTCCCATTTATCTTTGAGGAGGTCTTTCTACTGTGCACCAGGAGATGGCACTGACTTGCAAGATTTATTTCCTTTGTGGCCTCACAGCTTTGAGTTTTTGAAGCTTCCATGTGGCTGTACTGCCTCTGTTATTTGGGGGTTTGTTTTTCCATCACAGTAATGGCAGTCCTTGACCTCCAAGGGTCTAGTCCTACCAACCCTTCTGGGGTGCAATCTCAGAGGAAAACTGTTACTATTGCAAGAGCTCTTGACCTATAGAAAATACACTCCTGGAAATAATTAGATTTGAAAATCTAATCTGTGGTAGGGGTCTGGAATCTACTTTCTTTGCCTGAAAGCTAGCAGCCAGGCCCTGTCATGGGGAGCGATTTTGTAGGGAGGGTGTCTGCCAACTTGCATCTCAGATCCCATTCACAACACGCCCCCAAGGTTCAGACACTCTCACTGTTTGTATGTAAAACCACACAATGCTGCCACTCCAGTGGCTATTCCTATAGCCAGCCACTTGTTGGTTTAACTCACTGTTGGTCCAGACTGGTTGAGGAAAATGCCTTTGATAGCTTCCTCCAGTTGCCAGCTGTGCTGTAGCCCTGTTCAGCTTCCCTTCCTTCTCTTGTTTCCCCACTTATTCCAAGGAGCCCAGCCTACTTATTCCTGTGTGCAGGTCTCTGAGGCATGCATATGTGCTGAGCAGGGATTTCTTTGTTGAAATATAGGTGGTTATTTTGTTGAAATGTTAGGGGACAGGATAGATAGATCCTTATGTTGCCATTTCTCTAATGTCACTTTCCATTTATTTTTGATCCAAGACTATCAAATTAGTAGGAATTTGACTCTAAATATTTTAAATGAAACATAGTGAGAGTCAGATCAAAAGGATGAAAAATTGGCAATTAGGTTTAACTATGCTTGCTCACTCAGTGGTATGAATGATGTGATACTAAAACACAAACAAACAAAAAAAAAAATAGTGACTGGAGTTAATCCTAAGTCTTAAGTAATTAAATTCATCAGTTATTGTTTAATATACCAACTAATTTCCAGTGGGTCTGAAAAATTGCTCTAGATATTGCATCATTAAGTACGTGTGAAATACAGTAAAAGGGGAAGTGATATATTTTGAAGCATTTATTATTAAGACACCAAGAAGGTCTGACTGGCAGATGATTGAATTCATGCTTCATATATTCCCAAACTAGACAATTAATTAACATAGGAGAATATTAAGAAATAAAATATAAACTGTGATATAGTTTTACAGAAGCCATGTTGAAAAGAAAAATAAAAAAAACTTGTAAACACAGTGCTAATGACTACACACAAATATAGATTTAGACTACCAATAGCTGCTTTTGGGAAAATCAACCTGGAAGAGCAATAAGCTTTGATTGCCTGAAGCTAAATTTTGAAGCTGAAAAGCTCAGGAGAAAATTGTAAAGTAACCTTTAAACATATATATAAAACATATTATATATATATATGTTTTACCCTACCAGCATGGCTCAATGGTTGAGCATCAACCTATGAACCAGGAGGTCATGGTTCAATTCTTGGTCAGGACATATGCCCAGGTTGAAGGGTCGATCCCCAATGTAAGACATGCAGGAGGCAGCTGATCAATGATTCTCTGTCATCACTGATGTTTCTATCTCTCTTTCCCTCTCCTTTCTTCTCTGAAATAAATAAAAATATATTAAAACACACACACACACACACACACACATATATATATATACACACACACACACACACACACACACACACACACATATATGTTTTTATTGATTTTGGAGAATGAAGTTGGGAGAGGGAGAGAGAGATACAAACAGTGAGGAGAGAAACATCCATGGGCTGCATCTTGCGCTGGAGATTCAGCCTGAAACCTGGGCATGTGTCCTCACCGGAATCAAACCAGTGACCTCTTGGTACATGAGTCTATGCTCTGCCTCTGACCAACGCCTGTAGGGCTAAAGCAATATTTTGTGGGTATCAGCATAACTATTGACATGTTAATCTGGCTATGAGGCATGACTAAATGTCATTGGATTCTCTGTTGGTGTTTATTATAGCTTTTAATAGAAACATGTTTAGATTAGACAAACCAGAGGACAAGAGCATATAGTATGTTGAAAAAGAGTCTCTTATACTAAAAATATTTCCATAAGTAGAATGAAGTGAAGATAGTTTGAAAGCTTATACTATCCTATGTAATAAAAGGCTAATATGAAAATTGACCAATTCCAAAATGACCTGTCACTATGATGCACACTGACCACCAGGGAGCAAACACTTAAAGCAGGAGCTGCCCCCTGGTGGTCAGTGCACTCTCACAGAGAGAGTGCCACTCAGCCAGAAGCCAGGCTCAAGGCTGGTGAGGACAGTGGTGGTGCGGGAGCCTCTTCCGACTCAGAAGCAGTGCTAAGGATGTTTGACTGCTGGTTTAGGACTGCTCTAGCAGCTGGACATCCCCTGAGAGCTCCCAGACTGTGAGAGGGTGCAGGCTAGGCTGAGGGACTCCTCCGAGTGCATGAATTTCATGCACTGGGACTTTAGTTCTATTATAAGTACCCTATACTTTTTTTTTTTCTTTTCTTTTTGGAGTTAGAGGAGTTTAACTTAAAAAAAAGTTTCTTTTTAGCTCTGCAGACCTGGCTCAGTGGTTCGGTATCAACCTATGAACCAGGAAGTCATGGTCACAGGCTCAATTCCAAGTAGGAGCCATGCAAGAGGCAGTCAATCAATGATTTTCTCTCATCATCAATGTTTCTATCTCTATCCCTCTCCCTTCATCTCTGAAATCAATAAAAATACATTTACAAAAAGAGGTTTCTTTTTAAAAGATAAAAGCACAGCCAACATTTAGTTATAATCACATTCTCATGACAACTCACACGCTGCTCTGGCATTTTCATTTGTCTCTATGAATTTGTGCACTAGTGTGGTCCCTCAGCCTGGCCTATGGGATTGGACTGAAACTGGTTCTCTGACATCCCCCAAGGGGTCCATTGTTCTGTTTCTTCTTCATTATCAGGAATTCGCTTCATATTGGAACATTCTCATTGCTATAATAGCTCTTAGCATACATTTGTCTTAGCTCTTCAATGACCTCCTCATTTCTTTTCTGACTTTTATTCCCCAATTCCTTAAAATGTCTATATTCACTATCACTAAACATAATTTATCTATGCTTATGTTTATCCATGAACAAGAATTTCTGATTTCTGTATCATCAATAGCTTCCATTTTGTTAAACCCGATCTAATAAAAGCCTAATATGCTAAGTGTCTGGTCATCCAGTCATCTGGTCATCCATTCATCTAGTTTTCCATTCAACTAATCAAAGCATGATATGCTAGTGATATGCTAAGGCCACTCAACCACTCGCTATAATGTGCACTGACCAACAGGGGACAGATGCTCCAACTGGTAGGTTATCTTCTGCTGAGGTCTGGCCAATTGGGACTGAGCAAGATGGGCTGGACATGCCCTGGAGCCCTCTTATGGTCCCCCCACCCCCACCTCCTGCTTGCTGGTCAACCTCCCGAATACCTCCCCAGCCCTGACCATACACCAGTGAGATCCCTTGGCCTGGTGTGTGTCTTATCACAATCCAGGACCCTTGGGGGTTGTCAAAGAGCCAGTTTCAGCCCAATCCCACAGGCCAGGCTGAGGGACCACACTGGTGCATGCATTCATGCACCAGGTCTCTAGTCTAATGATAAAATCTTTAAACTTGAAGTGACTATTACAACTCCTCCTTGATACACTTTCTTCACCTATTACCAGAAATCTGTTGCTTCTCTTACACCTCTCTGACTGCTTTCTTAAAATATATGTTAAAGTATCCTATCTAATAAAAGAGTAACATGCAAATTGACCATCACTCCAACACACAAGATGACTGCCCCCATATAGACACAAGATGGCTGCCACAAGATGGGGAAGGCAGTTGGGAGGGACTAGGCCTTCAAGAGAGGGCAGTTGAGGGGCAATCAAGCTTGTAGGGAAGGGCAGTTGGGGGTGACCAGGCCTGCAGGGAAGGGCAGTTGGGGGTGACTGGGCCCACAAGGGAGGGCAGTTAGGAGCAAACAGGCTGGCAGGGGAGCAGTTAGGCATCAATCACGCTGGCAGGGGAGTGGTTAGGGGGTGGTCAGGCTGGCAGACAGAAGTGGTTAGGGGCAATCAGGAAGGCAGACAGGTGAGTGGTTGAGAGCCAGCAGTCTTGGATTGTGAGAGGGATGTCTGACTGTCCATTAGGAATGGGCCAAATCAGGCAGTTGGACATCCCTTGAAAGGTCCCAGATTAGAGAGGATGCAGGCTGAGCTGAGGAACACCCTCCTCCCCATGCACAAATTTCATGCACAGGGCCTCTAGTCTTCAATGGTTGTTCTTCATTGACCTGACATTCTCATTGACTCTAAAGGTTAGTGTACTGTTGGGCTCAATCCTTGGACATCTTGTCTTTGTCGATAGTAATTTTCTAACTGATCTCATTTATTGATGTGCATTTACATCTTATCTGCATGCTGCTGACTCCAAAATGTATGTCCTTGTACTCTTTGAATTGCAAACACATAAATTCAACTTGCAGTCTTATAGGCATCTCAAACTTAACATATCTAAAAAAAAATTCACTGTGAAAACTTCAGTCATCCTCAGTCTAAAAATAGAAGGACTATTCTTCCAATTGCTTAAGCCAAAAACCATGAAGTAACTACTCATTTTATCTTATGGCCCAGTATAAATTGTTGGTTTTATCCTTAAAATATACCCTAATCCTAACCATGCTATCCCCCCTCCAATCCTTGTTCCCTTGTTCAGGTCACCATCATCTCTCATTTGAATTTTTGTTACACTATTTCTATACATTTCCAGCTTTCACTTCTCTTGACTAACATTTTTATTCCTTATGCTTGTGATACTTTTCTCTGAAAAGAAGAAAAAAAAATCCATGCAGCTCAGCTCTTCAAGTATTTTCTCTAATGTAGCATTATCAGAAAGACCTTTTCTCACTCATTTATATAAAACAGCACCATAAATACTGTTGCTCATGTTTCCTTACTCTGCTAAATTCTCATTGATAGCACTTTTTTTCTTCCTGATATACTATTCATAAATTCATTTATTCATTTGATTTTTTTTTCTGTCACACATCACTAAAATGTGGACTCTATGACAGAGAGTATCTGTCAGTTTTGCTCACTACTCTGACTGAACAGAGACTGGCAAATTGTAGGTGCTCAACATATATCTATTGAACAGATTGAAACTTACCTTGATTTCCAGTGATTTTTTAGTGGTTTTCCTAGTCACATAAAATAATAGCTAAATTATAATCAAGACATTTTGAAACTAAATATTCTTTAAAATCTAACTCTATATTTCTCTATAGAGTACATGTTTGCACTTGTAAACTTGTACTCTGCTGAAATGGAATAGAGGGATAAAATAACCCTGTATAATCAGTCAGATAAGCAAACCCAAACACACTGACCATAGATGCTATGTCACAAACAGATCATACTCAAAACCAGAATGAGATGTCTGTAACAATAAAGAAAGTACACTAAACCTTTGTTTCTGTTGTTGGGTGAAAAAATGTAACAATTATTATAAAAAAGAGAGAAATCATTTGAAGAGACCTCAAACCTTCAGGTGAATTGACATTTATGCAAATATCCCCTTGGAAAAGAGTGCAGTATTAATGTAAGTATATCTTCAAAAGAGTTTAAGCTGAAAATACAATTAGTCAAAATCAGTGACCTAATTTTTTTCAGAATGTTACTTTTAAAAGTCTAAAAAGAAGATATTAAACACTTCTTTTCTTTTAACTCTTTGAAACTAATATATATTTTTTAAAATGTATTTTATTGATTCCCTACAGAGAGGAAGGGAGAGTGACAGAGAGCCACAAACATTGATCAGTTGTCTCTTGCACACCTCCTAGTGGGGAGGTGCCTGTAACCAAGGTAAGTGCTCTTGACTGGAATTGAACCTGGCATCTTTCAGTTCACAGGCTGACCCTCTATTTACGGAGCCAAATCAGTTTTGGCTTGAAACTAATTTTTTTTTAAATTGTCTTCCTGAATAATAAACTACCTCTTAATTTTTGTTCTTATCTAGGTAACTTCCATTAATTGTTTGTTGTTGTTGTTGTTTGGCAACAGCTTATAGAAATATATAGTTTATGTACCATATAATTTAACTATTAAAAGTGTGAAAATCACAGGTATGCATTATTACCACAATCAATTTTATAACTTAAAATATTGTTATTCTTGACACTATTACAGATGTTCCCCATTGTCCCCACTTTGTCCATCTCCACCCAACCCCTGCCCTCTCTCCTCTTGCCTTCAATACACTATTGTCTGGGTTCATGGGCTATGGGTATATGTTCTTAACTAATCTCTTCATCTCCTTTTATCCAGTACTCTGCATCCCACCCCCATCTGACATTTGTCAGTCTGGTTCTACTTTGTTTGTCAATTTATTTTGTTCAATAGATTACACATATTAATGAGATCATATGGTAGTTGTTTTTCTCTGACTGCCTTATTTCACTTAACATAATACTCTCCAAGTCCATCTGTGTTGTCTCAAAAGATAAGACTTCCTTCTTTTATATAGTTATGTAGTTTTACACTATGTAAATATACAACATCTTATTTATCCACTCATCTTATGATGGCCACTTGGGGTATTTCCAGATCTAAGTTATTATAAATTATACTGCTATGAATGTAGGGGTGCAAATGTTCTTTCTGATTGGTGTTTCAGGATTCTTAGCACATATTCCCTGAAGGAGGATCACTGAATCAAAAGGCAGTTCCATTTTTACTTTTTGAGGAAACTATACAGTGGCTGCATCAGTCTGCATTCCCACCAACATGAGAGCTCACATTTCTCCACACCCTCACCAACACTTGTTGTTGGTTGATTTTTTGATGGTAGCCATTCTGGCAGATGTGAGGTGATAGCTCATTGTGGTTCAATTTGCATCTTTCTGATGATTAGAGATGTTGAGCATTTTTTCATGTCTCATGGCCAGGATCATGTCTTCTTTGGAGATGTGTCTAATAGGTTCTTTGTCCATTTTTAATTGGATTTTTGTCTTCCTTCTATTGAGTTGGATAAATTCTTTATATATTTTGAAACAAACCCCTTATCAGATGTAATCATTGCCAAATATGTCCTCCCATAGAGTGGGTTTTCTTTCATTTTTGTTGATGGTTTTCTTTGCTGTATAGAAGCTTTTTAGTTTTATTTAGATCCATTTGTTTATCTATTCCTTTGTTTCCCTTTCTCTAGGAGCTATATCAGCAAAAAATATTACTATGAGAGATTACTGAGATTTTACTGCCTATGTTTTCATTTAGGATTTGTATGATTTTGCAACTTACAATTAAGTCTTTATCCATTTTGAGTTTATTATTGTGTCTGGTATAAGTTGGTGGTCTAGCTGTATTTTTGTGCATGTGCCTGTCCAGTTTTTCAACACCATTTACTGAAAATATATTTTTTTACTCTATTGTAGGCTCTTGCCTCATTTGTCAGATATTAAGAGTGTAATGGCTTGGGTCAATTTCTGGGCTGTTCTGTTCCATTGATCCATATGCCTTTCTTGTGCCAGTACCAGTCTGTTTTTAATCACAATAACTTTATAGTATAGTTTGATATTCAATATTTTGATCACTCCTATTTTCCAAGCTTCTTTGTCAAGCATGCTAAGGCTATTATGGGTCTTCTTTTGGTTCTATATAAACTTTTGGAATATTTGTTCTAGATTTCTGCCATTGGTATTTTAATAGGAATTGCAATGAATATTGAAATATTTACTTTTTCAAATTATCTACAGCAAAAATGTCAAAACAATAACACCATTCTGAGAATATAAAATATTATAAAAATAATCTATATAAATATATTTGTGTATTTAAAATATATGTAATATAGCAATTTATCCACATAAGATGATTTACCTCAGTAAATAATTTAATCACTTCAGGATTTATTTTTCCTAAATATATAAATATAATGGTAGATATGAATAGGTATTAAATGTGACATTTCAATTTAGTTTACTGGCTTACAGTGGTCTTTCAAACCTCTTCCAAATATTTATACCTTTCCAGTGAAAGCAACCTTTAAAATATTTTATCCTATATAATAAAAGGCTAATATGCAAATCAACAGAATGGCAGAACTATGATGCACACTGACTACCAGGGGGAAGATACTCAAAGCAGGACTTGCCTCCTGGTGGTCAGTGCGAGCCCACAGGGGGAATGCCTCTCAGCCAGTAGCTGGGCTCACGGTTGGCAAGGGCAGAAGCCATGGTGGGAGCCTCTTCTGCCTCCATGGCAGTGATAAGGATACCACTCCCCATGGGGAACAGGCCTAAACCATCAGTTGGACATTCCTCCAAGGGGTCTGGTCTGCAAGAGGGCACAGGCCCGGATGAGGGCTCCCCCCACCTTTGAGTGCATGGATTTTGTGCACTGGGCCTCTAGTGTTATATAAAGTACTTGAAAAATGTACTTATAAGATGATTGTTTAGATAATTTACTTTTTATTATTTAGAAATTAAAGTATATTTTATCAAAATCCTTTCATATTTTAATTTGGAAAACACAAATGCTACTTTTCACTTCATTCCTCATATTTAGGATGATGATATGATATAGAATACAAAGTTTTATCAACAGTAAAGCTCTTAAGTGAATATTCAAAGACTTCAGACTCTAAATCATGTGATATATCTTTCCTCCATTCCTAATTTCTGGTGGTGCTAGATGAAATTTAATTTATTTTCTTGATCTGGCAGGGAGCTAGCATGGAGACACATGCTATAATTCACTTACCCCTATGGAAATAACAAATGGCTCATTAGGTATATCATACTTAATTATGAAATTATAAAGTGGAAGAGATTTTTGAGGTCTCATATTTTACTTTCCTTCTAATGCAATAACTTTCGTCAACATGCCATAGAGATGGTTATTTAGCCACTGTTTAAATATGTGCAGTTTTGAAGCTTCATAGCTTTCAAAGGATTGAGAGAATGGCAAAATCTTGCTCTTATAGATCTGACAGATGATTCTTTCAAATTTAATGCCTTGAATTTAATTCTAATTCATAGTATATATTAGTTTCTCCTTTTAATGGACATTTATTTCAAATATTTTAGGTTGCTCTTATGCGTCTCTCCCTAAATTACATATTATCAAAATCAATTCTTAAAAATAAACTGGTGAAAATAACATGAAGCTTTTTCTTTAATATAAGTTCTGAAAAGATATATTATGTGGTGATTCATATTTTTCTCTGAGTTTTAATGACCAATGTCCTCAATAACATTCCTTCAGCAAGGTGTTATCACTCTTGCTATGGCCTTTGTGTCTAGAATTTTCACAACCTCTGATATATTCAAGGGGAAAAAATTGGTATGTTTAGTTTACTTCCATGTGAATTCGAAAAATGGAGAGTGGGCCATTCATTTAACAAATCTTGGCAGACTATCTGATGTATTACAATGATGGCAACAAGGATACTATGATTCCTCAATATAACCATGTCAAGAAACAGTCTTGGTCATCTTCAAAAGACTTGTGTCTTTTAGTATTAGGTAGGTATCAGTTGCAAAGATGTCATTCCATCTCTTAAGAGTAGTAATGATGGGACTCTTGCTGCTTGCCACAGCTCACCTATATTTGTTAGTACAGCACTGAGTGGAGTTTGCACTTCAGAAGCCTCAGTGTTTTTATGAGGATGAAAGTATGAATTCTAAAAGTTCATTACAGTTTTATTACATTAAAATTTATTTTCTATCATTTTATTTTTATCCTCACTGTAGGCTCAAAAAATTACACTGAACATTGAATGCCTATTTCTTTTTTCATACTCAAAAATGACAAACATATTTTTAAAAATACTTCTTAAGGCAAACCTCATCTCTGCATTAGTCTGCTCATTAGGGTGTGTTTATTTATAGCATAGCTGATTATTATTGATAGATAATGCAATCATTTAACAACAACTTGACTGTGTGTCACTAGTAATTATTGCAAGTAGGTATTTCTGAAGGTAAATTATAATCTGTACAACAAAAGTTATTTATTAGGAACCTATTTTACATTCTTTCTGATGTACTCTTATCTTGGGAAAAGTAAAATTAAAATTATTTGATAGAAGATATTATTTGATCTAGAGAGTGTTGGGAATTTAAAAAAATGACTTTTCATAAATTAGAAAAGAGAATTCAAGATACCTACCACAGCCAAACATTATTATTTTAAAAGATATTAACTAACAAATTATTTCATTGCCTTTATTGTTGAAGTAAATGTAAAGAATTAATTAGAAATAAGCATATTGATGAGAAATTCCATTTATAGGAGAACATTGTCATTTTCTTATCTGTGCTTGAATAGATGGCTTACATGCCAAAGGAGTGATGTGAAAATGACATGGTTAATGCCAAAGCAGAGACAAATTAGAACACTTAGCCCCAAAGGAAACTGGCTTGAATTATCTGGTTTCTAATTTTAGCTGTCTCTCTTTATCTGATTTTTTCACGTGCCTTTTCTTTAGGTAAAGAAAATGACTGTTTTTTTTTTTTTCTGCTTTCAAGATTCTCTCTTTATCTTTTGTTATGTGTCTTGTTGTGGTCCTCTTTGGATTCTTTTTGTTTGGTGTTCTATGTGTTTCCTGGACTTGTAAGTCCATTTCTTTCACCAGGTATGGAAAATTTTCAGTCATTATTTCTTCAAATAGATTTTCAATATCTTGCTCTCTCTTATTCTTCTGGCACTCCCATAATTCTGATGTTGGTACACTTCAAATTGTCCCGAGGCTGCTTACACTATCTTCACATTTTTTTACTCTTTTTTCTTTTTGTTTTTTCTGTAGGATATTTTTTTCCTTCCTCATATTTTAAATCTTTGATTTGATTCTTGGGGTCTTCTAATCTGCTGTTGGATTTCTGTATATTATTCTTTATTTCAGACAGTGCATGCTTAATTTCTGATGGGTCCTTTTCCTTTTTTTTTTTTTGGCATTCTCATTAAGATCTTTGAAGGTCTCACAAAGTTTCTCAGAGTTCTCAATAAGTTTGTTGATGGTTTGTAGAAGATTCTTGAGTATCCTTATAGATATGGTTTTGAACTCTATGTCCAGTCATTTGCTTTCCTTCATTTCTTTCATTCGTGACATGTTTCTTGGTCTCTGCATTTTGGCTGTTTCCTGGTGTTGATGGGGTGGTTTTGTGTGATAGTTGTCCTTAGGACCCAGGAGCTCCGCCTCCCCAATCACCTGAGGTGGACACTTTTGGTACAACCCTTTGTGGGCTGGGTTCACAGTCTTGTTGTAGTTAAGCCTTGATTTCTATTGGTACACTGTGAGGAATTGACCATCAGGCCAATTGACTGTGAGGATTAGCTATCTCTATTAATGGAAGAACTGCTGTGCTAGAGACACCCCTATGGGGCAAGACTTGCTTCAGTGGGCCTTTGGTGCTCACAGAGTATGCCTCTTGAGTGTGTTCCTTATGTATGTGAGGAGTTGAAATCTGGTGTCATCTCACACTGACCTCTAGGTACACTGGTTCTTGGATCTCCAAGGAGGTGCAAGTCAGCTAGTGTCTGAGGCTACTCAGCAGGAGCTACAGGGAGCTCTGCAGATTTCTCCTCTTTGCTTGGGGTTTGGAAGTTTTGGCATTCATATCTCATCTTTGCTTGGAGTTTGGAAGATTTGGAGTTGTCTGACCCTATTGCAATTTGTTAGGTTCAGTTGCCAGTGGGCAGGACATTCATATGCAATAGTCGCCGCACAGCTGGTGGATTTGTAAATTGGGCAGGGCGGGGTCTCAGAAAGTCACTAGACTAGGGTATGGCAAACAGCAATGGCTGCCAGTCAGCCTTCTCTGCCACGTTCTGTTCAGTGTCCTGTGTCCTGCGCCCCAGCACAGTAAACAATGATTTCAGTGTGCAACTCAGTGAAACAGACACCCTCCCTTTCTGACCCGATGGCAGACAGTCCATCTTCTCCCTGTATGAGTCTGGGTCCCCAAAATCTCTCCAGAAACTGGAGTTCAGAGAGTTGGAACTTGTAACTCCCTCCCAATTGAAAAAGAACAGCACTCACCAGCCCGATTTGTGCGCATCTCCATACCTCTGCCTTTCTAAGCCTCTGCACATCCTACCAGGTCTGAATGCACTTTTTTCTTTCCTTCTAGTTGTAAAACTTCCACTCTGCAAGCTTTCCTGTGGTTCTGGGGATAGTTGTTTTGTCTTTTAGTTGTAGTTTTGGTGAGATTGTGAAAGACAGCACGTACAGGTGTATATCTTATGCCACCATCTTTGTTCCTCCTAGTACTTACTTTTAAAAAGGAAGTATGTTTGAGTCAGCAATTTAGCTGGTCAAACAATTGTAAAGTACCAATCAGTATCTTATAAATTATTCATACTAACATTAAGCAATAATAGGATGGATTCTGCAGTTATCACAGGTTTTGGGATGCTATTTAAGAAGGATGCTGGAGGTCAGGAGTTTCCAACTATTCAGTCTCTAGTAAGAAGAGGGAGCAAGTAGATTATGAGCAGAATTATAAATTCCATACAATGGCTTCTTCCTTCCTGAGATTTTTACTGCAAAGGGGGTATGTGCTCTCAGGGAAAGAAAACTAAATTTCCTTAGGTACTTGATGACTTGGAAACCCTGACGTGAGTTGCCTTGGGCATGCTGGTGACCTGCACACTGACAGATCACTAGGAGGGAGAACTTTGTTGAACATGTGCAGGTGTTATACCTGGCAAAATATTAAGAGGTGTGGAAATCAAAATCTTTAGAGAAGTACTTCGTTCTGGGATTTTTATAAATAAAAAGGGAAAATAGAATGAATTCACTTTACAATATGTCCTTTAAAAGTTTTATTTGAATATAGTGAACAGGTACTGAATTTGATGTTTTTCTTTCTGTCTACGAGTTTGTTTATTTTTGTTTAATCTCTTTATTTTTACCTCCAATCCCCTAAACCCCATTCCCTCTGATGGCTCTCAGATTATATTTTGTCTCTATAACTCAGTTTCTATTTTGTTTGTTAGTTTATTTTGCTCATTATATTCTACATATAAGTGAACTTATATGTTATTTGTTTTTCTCTGACTGGCTTATTTCGCTTAGCATAATACCATCCAGGTCCACCCATGCTATTTCAAAAGATAATATTTCCTCCTCCTCCTCCTCCTCCTCCTCCTCCTTCTTTCTTCTTCTTCTTCTTCTTCTTCTTCTTCTTCTTCTTCTTCTTCTTCTTCTTCTTCTTCTTCTTCTTCTTCTTCTTCTTCTTCCAGCCAAGTAGTGTTCCATTAGGTAAATTTATCACAGAGTTTATATAAATTTATCTGCTAATGGACCCTTGGGCTGCTTCCATCTTAGCCCTTGTAAACAAAACTGCAATATATCTTCTTTCAATTCAATGTTTTAGGTTTTAGGTTTCTTCATACAGTGGTACCTCGAGATACGAGTTTAATTCGTTCCATAAGCTTGAGGCGAGGTAAACTGGTGTGCAGCTGGCCGATCCGCGTGATTACTCCTATCTCAAATGTTGCTCGTATTTCAAAGCAAAAATCGCTCGCTCAATGGCTCATATCTCAAAAATCTCGTATGTTAGGGCACTCGTATCTCGAGGTACCACTGTATATAGTCCCAGAAGTATAATCATTGGGTCATAAGACAGTTGAATTTTTACTTTTTTTGAGGAAACTCCATAATGCTTTCCACAGTGGTTGCACCAGTCTGCATTTTCCCCAATAGTGCACAACAGTTCTTTTTTCTCCACATTCTTACCAACACTTATTATTTGTTCATATATTGACAATAACCCTTCTGAAAGCTGTGAGGTGATATTTTATTCTGGCTTTAATTTGAATAATTAGTGATGCTGAGAATCTTTTCATATATAAGTGGCCATCTGTAAATCCACTTTGGAGAAAGATTTATTCAGGTTCTTTCTCCATTTTTTAATTGAATTGTTTTTCCAGGGTTGAATCTTATAAGTTCATTATAAATTTTGAATGTTAACTCTTTATTATATGTATCATTGGTGAATATATTCTTCCATTCAGTAGGCTGTCTTTTCATTTGCTTTTAAGGAGACACAGGGTGAACAGAGCACAATAAAAAATGTGATAGATAGGTTCAGCTCTGCCTAGTCCTCTTGGTTTACTGGTCCCTCGGGGACTGCCTGGAGAGTTCCACAGGAAATATATTTTTAGGTTTTAGGCAGCTGAAGTGCTATAGTGAGATCACTTATTAATCTTTAAACAGTACTGCGTGCTATTGTGTTTGTGTTTTAGAGTCCAATTTATCTACTTTACACTGCTATCTACTTTTTATGGGGTCAATGAATAAATATAATGAGAATAACAGGTTCATTAAGGACCTTCCCACAAAGCAAGAATATACTTCTTACATTTGCATTCCATCATTATTTATTGACAATAGTTTATTTAGATATTTGTTTGATGTTAAGTTTAACCACACAAAAACTCAAAGATTTAACTGTAACTAAAGAGTAAGCGACTTAAGGAAGTAACATTTTTACCCATTTATAAATATTAATTAAGGTCACGAACAGTACCACAATAGAAGGTGTAGAAAGGTCACTAGAAATACTAAATCTTTGTTCTATTATATAACTATAACTTAAACTAAAGTCTACTATTAAGCTAACAATCTGTGTGTGTGTGTGTGTGTGTGTGTGTGTGTGTGTGTGTGTGTGTGTCTGAGAGATTATGCTACCCTTTATTGGAAAGATCACAGGATAACAAACCTTGCATAAATATAAAACAATATACAGTGGTACCTCGAGATACGAGTGCCCTAACATATGAGATTTTTGAGATACAAGCCTTCGAGCGAGCAATTTTTGCTTTGAAATACGAGCAACAGTTGAGATACGAGTAATCGCGCGAATAGGCCGGCTGCACAGGACTCACCAGTTTACCGTGACTCAAGCATCTCATAGTTTCCCAGGACTCAAGGTTATGGAAAGAATTAAACTCATATCTCGAGGTACCACTGTACAGAAAAATCATCAGTCTGACTACAAACAAGAACACAGTTTCTTTGGTTTAATTCTTTCTAGTTTATAAAAAATGCCATCATGGATAAAATGTTGGATTCTAGGGGAATTTGAATATCTGTGTTATTGTACTGCATTGCCTAGAAGTTTTTTTTACATATTAAAGAGGAGAAAAAGCAGTTGGAATTTAGGGTTTGATGAATAGGGTATTTGGGAAAGTACTCTGGGCACACATAGAGAATGTGTGTGTGTGTACTTTTGCAATTTTATATCCAGTATGAAGGCACATAATGAAATTATATTCTAATTTTCTTATACAGTATATCTCTTTTCTTGCTAGAGACATGGTGACATACTTTCAGCTTTATAAGAAACTAGAGGCCCATTGGATGAAATTCATGCATGGGGATGTTGTCCTTCAGTCCAGCCTGCTCTCTCTCCAATCTAGGACCCTTTGAGGGATGTCCAATAGCCTGTTTAGGCCTGATCCAGGGAAGATTGGGCCTAAACTGGCAGTTGGACATCCCTCTCACAATCCAGGACTGCTGGCTCCCAACTGCTCACCTGCCTGCATTCCTGATTGTACCTAACCACTTCTGCCTGCCAGCCTGATCACCCCCTAACCACTCTCCTGCCAGTGTGATTGATGCCTAACTGCTCCCCTGCCAGCCTGTTTGCCTCTAACTGCCCTCCCCTGTGGGCCTGGTCATTTCTAAGTGCCCTTCCCTTCAGGCTTGATCATCCCCAACTGCCCTCCCTTGCAGGCCTAGTCTCTGCCAACTGCCCTCCCTTGCTGGCTATCTTGTGGTGGCCATCTTATGTCCACATGGGGGCAGGATCTTTTGACCACATGGGGGCAGTCATCTCATGTGTTGGAGTGATGGTCAATTTGCATGTTACTCTTTTATTAGAGAGGATAGAGGCCTGGTGCATGGTGGGGCCAGCTGGTTTGCTCTGAAGGGTGTCTTGGATCAGGGTGGGTGTTTCCTTGGGGTGTAGGGTGGCCTGGGGCAAGGGGCCTTTCGTGGTTTGCAGGCTGGATATGACCCCTGGTGACCCACGTGGAGGCCCTGGTATCTGGGATTTATTTATCTTCTACAATTGAAACTTTGTAGTCTGGAGCAGAGCCAAGCCTTCTGCTCACTCTGTTGTGGCAGCCATTGAAACTTTGTTGCCTTAAGTGCAGGCCTGGACCAGCCAAGGTGTGTGGAAAGCTTGGTTTCCTCCATCACCAGGGGCAACCTAAACCTCCATCCTGCTCTCTCTGTGGCTGTAGCCATCTTGGTTGGGTTAATTTGCATACTTGCTCTGATTGGCTGGTGGGTGTTTTTGTGAGTGTAGTGGAGGTATGGTCGATTTGCATATTATTCTTTTAGTAGATAGGATGCCTAGCAGGTGCCTCTGCATATGGAGAAATCTCTGATGGGGCCAATGAGTAAATATAGTGAGAATAACAGATATATTAAGGAACTTTCCACAAAGCAAGAATATACTTCCATATTTGCATTCCATCATCATTTATTGACAGTAGTTTATTTAGATATCTGTTTGGTGTTAAGTTTAACAACACTTATGATACAATGGGCCATGAGATGCAAAGTCCTAGGAAATCTAAGTGTATACAGATTATGCTACCATTCAGATTTATAGATGATGTCATCCATCATATCCACAGTAAAAGAATGCTCAAATATTTAACTGTAACTAAAGAATGAGCAATTTAAGGAAGTAGCAACATTTATACTCAAACCTAACATTACATTATACTATAGGAAATCACATGAAATAAAGTAAATGTTATCAATATATGTTGTTACTTTTTTTTTTCTTTCTTGGAAAATCATTACATTTCATCATAATCTTTAAGTGAAAACACTACCTGAAAATAAAATATATTGCTAAATATTTTATAGCATGAAAAAGAGGCACATATGCATACATTTCTTTCCTTAATATTTTGAAGTGCCACACAATTCAGTTTTCATTATCTTTAAAGAGAAAAGTGGAAATTTGAAGGTTATGTGGCAAACTACAATTATCCATTTTTAGCTATTGTTGAGCATATTATTTTTATATCTGATATAGAACAAGAGCATCAGTCATTTGGCCACTAAATCATACTGCACCTGTAGGCAACTGTGAAATAATAGACAACTTTGCCAGCAACAGGAACCAGAGGAAAAAACAAGCACATAAATGTGCCCTTTATAATTAAATTCATCAATCTATGAGTATATGGGTTGCTCTCTATAACTGGTTATCAGATTTCAATAATACTTGACTATCCAGAGAATTAATACAACTTATAAACATAATGTTATATAAATGGCTGTTACAGTTAATGATGCATTTGTTGTCTCCACTACTTGTTTTATTTAATCTTTTAAAAATGGAATTTTGCATAAGGATGCAACAAACCATTGCAAAGTTATTGTCAGTTTACTCTTCTTCCAAATTTTGGCAATCTTTTGATCACATATAAAGCATGTTACGTCTCATGTCCTTGACCAGTTAAAGAATATGATATCTTCTAGCACATGATAAATTACACTTTGAATTTCTACTATAGGGTGTTTGAAAGAAATGTATATTTTTTTATTTGTTCACAGTCCATAGACTTCTTATACTGTGAACTGATAAACTTTGCACATATTGAACATATACTGTTTATGTTACAAGTAAGTTTTTCAGTAGAAAGTCCATTTTTAGATGTTTAGAGATGTCACATTATGCCATATGTTGCTTTCTGCAGTGTAACTATGTGATGCACCTTCATGATGAAATCTGGCCTTCTTCCAAAGAAGAAAAGTGATATAATCCTTCTGGCTAACTGTGAAATTCTCCGCTTGTATAGTGTTTTATCCAGCAGAAATGACCATTCTTCATGGACAGGTTCCTTTGGAGCTTTAAGGCAAAGAAATATGTTTGGGGATTTAATTCTATGCCAACATTAGTGGCTGGTTAATTGCCAAGTCTAAACTAGTTCTACATTTTTTTTTCTTTTTGAGGGGAAAGATAAACTTTCCAGTCACATATCCAAAAGCAATTACTAGGTTTTATGCTACTTCAGTGTTGGCATGCTATTGCCGGCTTCTATAAACATTCTCTGAAGAGTTAGTGCTGTTGTTTGGCAGGATTTTTCTAATAATCCAAAAATCAGAGCAAGGTAACATGCTTATGATTACTATGGTTTTCATTGTTTAGGTTTTCATTGATGGAAAATACTAGCTCTTGAAAAAAAGACATGTACTACGTCTTACACATTTACATTTATAAGGCTGTTTCATATGGATAGTAATTTGATTAAATATTTTGTATAAATATTTTTTGAGTGGGGTTGAAAATGATAACATACTGTTTACCAATATATGGCATCTGTTGTAGAAATAACAGGACAGTGGCATCTGATTTAAATAAGCCAAACACTAATGATGTAAAAGAAAAAGGAACCCTATACCTCTCACAGCACAGGAGGCCAGCTGCCACTAGTGTCACCACAGCCCAAGGAAACACAGTGCTGCAGAGAATTCTTACTTGTGTTTTCAGAGGAAAAATATGAGAGTAATCTTCCTGTATATGTTTGAAACTTCTTTCTCAGAGTTAATCAGTAATGAAGAAATGTGGTGAGGTCCATGGGCAGTCCAGTGCTTTCCAGAGATTCTAAGAGCTCCTTAATAGGGACTGCTGACCATGGTGACAGGAGATTACTGATCCTTCTGTGGATTTTACATATTAAGGGATGAATATACCTTTTTAAAAATTATCACTTCAATTTTTGTGATCTCTGTATTTTATTTTATTCAATGATTTTTGTTAGAAAAGATTCCATTTGAAAGAGGTTTTTGTTCCCTTTCTCATTAACTATTTACTCTTCAAATACAGTTTCTTTGCATACTCCTGTTTTTTGACATTGATTATTATCTGGGATAATGGTTGAGAGTGTTTATACACTCAAGCTATGGTTAAAACTAGTTTTGAATCTCAATTGTGACACTTGATTGGGGGCAGTGCTTAAAACCACAATGAGGTACCACCTCACACCTGCCAGAATGGCTATTGTCAATAAATTAACAAATTCCCCCTCCCCAAAATGTCCTTACCATTGGCTTTCTGGGTAAAATGCAGATCTAAACACCAGTTGCTTATATTTTCTGAAACCTTTCCAGGATATTCTTGGAAGATTAGGAACTGGATTTCCTTAGACCACCTCTGGCATGGTGAATTAATCAGGAATGGGTAATTGTTTGCATGTTTGTCTCCTCCAGTTGAGGGTGAACCCTTTGTTCATGTCCCTGAGGTTGTTTATACACAATATTAATTGAAAAGATGTGCAGAGGGTTTACTAAATTTTAGCAATCGACCCATCTCTCTGAGAACATCTCTGGCTCCTATTCCTGATTCCATTCCCAAATATAGAAAATCTGTAAGTTTGAGCTTGTAGTCTTTAGTCTTTCCTGTAACCAATCCTTAGTCATACCGATTCATTTTCAAAGCTTTAAATGATGCACTGGTGAATGATTCCCTAATCATCCTGACCTTTTTATGCCCCAGAATCTTTTTATATATGTCTACTTAATATTTCAAAAATAATCAAACAGCTCCATTTCAAGTTATGATTTTCCACTCTAAATTCTTCCCCTAGCAAGGGCTAACCATCCAATACAAATATTTTTCTATAGCAACACTTCTTTTCATATCACCCATCCTTAAAAATTATAAATCAAATAATTATCATATCACTGAAGGCCCAATGCACAGATTCGTGTACGGGGGGCCTGGCTGACCCACCCAGATTGGGGCCATTTGGTCCAGCCGGTGGGAGGACTTGCTGGAGGTTGGTTGCTGGCCCAGACCCCAGTTGGGGCTGATCAGAGTTGGGCCAGTGGGGAGGTGGGGACATGGGAGGTCAGCTGGCTCTGCCACCAATTTGGGGGGTAATAGGGTATGGGGCCAGCTGGGAAGAGGGGCTGCAGGAGGTTGGCCAGCTGGTCCCACCCCCATCAGGCTGGTTGGCTAGCTGCAGCACATCATAGTGACTGGTTGTTCTGGTCCTTCTGGTAGCTTGGCGTTTATATATATATTATACTTTTGTAGGACTCCATTGTTCATAAAGAAAGCTCTTTAACAAATGTTATTTCATTGTATACTTTTAAAAGCCTCAGGTAATATTATTATTCCCTAAATTTACATTATTTGTAATATTAGCAAGACCTACCATTTATATTGTGCCCGCTTTTGCTTTCCACAAATAATTTCATCCTTAAGACAATGCTATCAGTTTGTTATTTTTTACAGAAAGGGCATCTGAATTTTAGAGGTTAGAGAATGTGAAATAGCCCCTCAACTGAACTTTCCTCATTAATACCTTCTTTCCTGAGTCTTGCTTTGTAAACAGATGTCTATATCATTATCTATGATGCTGCTAGGATGATGGCATCACTTATCTCAATATACTTTTTCTGATGCTGCTTTTCTAATACTGCTTTCTTAAGCCTGAAAATAATGAGTATTCCCTACCTTGCCAATTAAAGTTCAGAATAATGTGTCCTAAATTGCATTTCAGACTTTATGTCTGATTTTTTAATATTCTGTTGTACATTATATGTGAATTTAACTCTCCACCATAACATCCCCATTGAAGCATTAATTTTTATTTATGCAAATAAGTGCCTAAAAAAATCTTCCCTATATTTTGTTGTGAGCTTCTAGATCTGTCTCTATTAACCTTTCTGAAAAAAATTTTTACCCCATCAAGCAGATACGATCATTTCTTCCCATGGTATTTGAACTTTCAAAGGTGATTTGCAGATTCCATCTCTATTATTCCATCATCATTTTAGTTTTAACTTTTTGCCTATCTTTATCTCCAAGCTATTTGCTGAATGTTTCAAGTTTTATATGACATTCTATATACTGCATGTTGTGGGTTAAATTAAATTATATTATATAAGCTTATGTTATAGAAATTATCTAAGTCCAGTAAAAATAACTATTAAAATATATTCAATTAATAAAAATCCAGGACTTTGAAGTATATGTTACCAATGGTAACCTCAATCATGATATTGAAGTGGGAGGAATAGTGTTAATGGAATCAAGTTCCTACTGGAATTTAGGCACTGGAAATTAAAAAAAAAGAAGTAAAGAGAAAGGAGTACAAAGCGTTGTAGAGATAGGAAAGACTGAAAAAGTATCACTTCTCTCTTTACTCTGTATGTTATCTAACAGGGATGTGTGCACAGCACCCATTCACTGGCTGCCACTCAGTATTTTCTAACTGGATAACACCACTTACACAATGGGAGGCACACTCAAATTCCCAGAGGATTTTTCTAAAATCCACACACAGATTTTGTTTTTGTCATTGAAAATGTTAACTACCCAAAAGGGTATAACATCTTGTTAGAAAATGTAGGCACTTTTACTTTCTGATTCCTAATGTTAATATTAATGTAATATCTAGCATATAAATCTACTACATATGTCATGTCAAGTGAAAAAAAAAACATATTACAATTGAAAATTTTACATTTATATCTTTATTACAGTCAGATAGTATTTTCTATTTATAATACATATACATATACAAATACACATACATATGCATTGTGTGTGCAAAATTGGAACATTAATTTAATAAATCACACTCTTTTACAATAGACATAACAAAAAACATAAATAAGAGAAAATGGAAATAGTATTATTTTATTTGTTTAAAAGAACATAATATCCTATCACATTGACCTTATGTCAGCTCTATTTTTTTTTTATTTTTCCAGTTTGAATCCATCTTAATAAAATCCATCCACAAAGACTTTTAAAAAAGAGCAAAATAGGTTAGGGAAAATAATATAATGGAAAATAGTTTTGTTTGATACTCTTATCCCCAAAGTAGAAGTGACATACAAAACTAGTCCAAATTTATTTATTTTTTAAATTTTAATAAATCTTTATTGTTCAGTTTATTACAATTATTTCTCTTTTCACCCCTCCCCCCATATCTCCCCTCCACCTGGTTCCCACCCCACTCTCTGCCCTTACCTCTTCCCCTGATTGTCCTCATCCAGCGGTGTATGATTTTTGCCCAGTCTCCCCTGCACTCCCCCTCAGCTCTTTCCCCCTGAGAATTATCAGTCCACTTCCTTTTATTCCCCTAATTCTATTATATTTACTAGTTTATTCTGTTCATCAGATTTTCAATTTACTTGATTTTTAGATTCACTTGTTGATAGGTATGTATTTGTTGTTCCTAATTTTTACCTTTACCATTTTCTTCTTCCTCTTCTTAAAGAATACCTTTCAGCATTTCATACAATACTGGTTTGGTGTTGACATACTCCTTTAATTTTTCTTATCTGTGAAGCTCTTTACCTGACCTTTAATTCTGAATGATAGCTTTTCTGGGTAGAGTAATCTTGGTTGTAGGTTCTTGCTATTCATCACTTTGAATATGTCTTGCCCCTCTTGTCTGGCCTACATAGTTTCTGTTGCAAAAGCACCTGATAGTCATATGGGTGCTCCCCTGTAGGTAATTAACTGTTTATCTCTTGCTTCTTTTAAAATTCTCTTTGTCTTTTGCTCTTGGTATTTTAATTATGATGTATCTTGGTGTGGTCATCTTTAGATTCTTTTTGTTTGGGGTTCTGTGCACTTCCTGGACTTGCAAGTCTATTTCTTTCACAAGGTGGGGGGAGTTTTCAGTCATAATTTCTTCAATTAGGTTTTCAGTCTCTCTGTTCTTCTGGCACTCCCATAATTCTGAAGTTGGTACTCTTGAAGTTGTCCTAGGGGCTCCTTACACTATCTTCCAATTTTTGGATTCTTTTTTCTTCTTGCTTTTCCAGTGGAGTGTTTTTTACTTCTTTGTATTTCAAATTTTTGACTTGATTCTGTGATCCTCTAGTCTGCTGTTAGGTTTCTGTATAATATTTTTTATTTCAGTCAATCTATGTTCAATTTCTAGTTGGTTCTTTTTCATCACCTCTTAGGTCTCGCTAAATTTATCCATCTTTTCCAGGAAATTCTTGAAAAACCTTGTAACTGTGGTTTGAACTCTATATCCAGTCCTTTGTTTTCCTCCATTTATTTTATATGTGATCTGTTCCTATGTCTCCACATTTTCATTATGCCGGGAGAACTTCTGTGTTGGAATCAACCTTATGATACAAGACTTGCAAAACTACAAAAGCCTCTCTGTTGAGCTTGGATGGGTAGAGTTTCAGAGCGCCCTGGCTTTCAGTCAGCCCCTCCTTATGTGGCCTCTTGGTCTCATGTGACTCTCCATAATCGCTGGAGCTCTCTTGTGCACATGCGTGTGCATGCCTTTTGACCTCTGCCTTTCCCTTCTCACCTATGCACCGGGACCTGTATGAGTCTGGGTCCCCAGGGTCTCACCTAAAACTGGGGTTCAGTGGAGTTATAAGTGGCGCCGTTGGGAGGCTCTGTCTCTTGCACACTCAAGAAAGCCAGCAACACACTCAGCAGTCTGTCTTCTGGGCACAGTGGCATGTGTACACCCACACCTCTGCCCTTTCTGGCCCTCCTTTCTTTTCACTGTCCAGACTCTCCCCATCTGAGTCTCGCCAGGACCTGTGGTTCAGTGCCATAAGATAAGGGGTTCAGTGTAGTTGGGAGTCTCGTCTCCCTTCAGCCAGAGGAAGCCAGCCAGGTACTCCGCTGCCTGCTCTCTCTATGCATGCCTCTCCGTATCTCAGCTTTTTGCCATTCCTCTGAGTCTCCGTGAGCCCCTCTCTTTCCTTCTAGTTGTAGAATTTCCACTCAGTCAACTTTCCTGTGGTTCTGAATGATGTGTGTTCTGTCTTTTAGTTGTAGTTTTGAAATTGTTGTGGGAGGCAGCAGCTTAGGTGTTCCCCTATGCCGCCATCTTGGTTTCTCCTATATTTGCTTTCAAAACTAGTCCAAATTTATACATTCTATTGTTTAAGAAACTTTTTCCTTCATCATACATTCTGTTTGAATCGAATTTCCTACAACCTTAAGAATAAGTCCTTTATAAAAAATGTATCTTCATTGTTGAAAGTATTACAGATGTCCCCTGTCCTTTCCCCGAAGGATCTTTATAAAATTTAGAGTTCAGTTCACTTTACTTCACAGGTAACATTGGGAAGCAGTAAACACATGCATATTATCTCCAATGACATATAGGTTTATTTACAAATTCAAGGCAAGTTCCCATCCTAAACTAACACCATTTTACTATTCTGGGTGTGATCCCACCTATGAACAGCTGGACATTTGTATCATATACTGGGCTCCCAAGTATTGGTTCTCAAGCACTGTGCCTTTCTGATGACATTTTCAACTAGTATGATGCATTCATAAGAACAGCATCATGCAAGGGTTACCTACTTAGCAGGATACCTGTCTTCACATTGATCTTCCAAGTAGCAGTTGGGGGTCCCAAGAGTCCTGTAGCTGTTTCTTTGTTAACCCAACTACTAACTTAAGCTGTATTTTCTACAGTTATGATTGCTTTAGCTCAGAAATTTTATTTATATTTGTAATTCAGTCATGTGAAATAGTTAATTGTTACTTTTAATACACACAATACCTTACTTACAGACATTGACATGTGAATATAAAGTCTAAGTCTTCATCCTACAGGTAAAAACAGGTATCTGATCAAATTAAAAATCAGATATTTTTCTTGTGATCCACTCCCTACCTCATGGATAAATGGGAACAGATTACATATGGCACAGGCTCTGGCAGCAATGTTAGCAAGAGAGAAAGCAGCAAAAGCAAGCCTTAGAGCACATTGGCTTGTTTAAAAAAAATGTGTGCAACTCTAATTGTTGTCACACTTCTTGTCCTGCTTAATTGACCTAAATGACACTAAGGCATTCTTAGTTTAAGCCACAAAATCTGAGGAGTTTAAAGCACCTCAGTATCTCCCCCCCATAATTCCCTTCCATCCTTACCCCTGTGTGATAACAGTATTGGCTTACATTCATTTGAGTTGAATTCTTAGGATTCAATATTCACATGACATCCTATATAATAAAAGTATAATGTGCAAATTGACCAAACAGTAGAATAACCAATCAGCAGGGTTGGGGTCAGTGAGCAGGTGGTGCCAGGCCAGCCAAGGTGATGCCAGCAGGAAGAGGGAGGGGGCAATGATGGAAGGAAGGGGGCAGCGACCAGGAATGGGGAATGGGCAATGCTGGGTAGGGATGGAGGAGTGAGGCGCCATACCCTGATAGGCCACCCAGTCGTCTCCTGTAGAGGGAGGCCAGACTGTGGCTTAGGCCCACTCAACACAAGTAATGGGGCTAAGCCATCAGTAGGATATCCTCCAAGAGCTCCCAGACTGTGAGAGGGTGTAGGCTAAGTTGAGGGACTCCCCCCAACTGCATGAATTTTCATGCACCTGGCTAATAGTATTATTATAATAAAAGCATATGGCACTTGCTCTAACAACATGCTGATTAGAGCTTATCATACAAATATAAACAGACTCAGTTGACAGAGAGGTTAAATTCTTGCAGTTTCCTTTAATCCTTAGCATTGTTTGAATTGGAGAACTCAGAGCTGCCATGTGGTAGGTTTTCTAAGAGGAACATTAGCAATAACACTTGGAGGACAACCACCTCAGGTACTTGGAAAGTCAGATTGTAAATGAAAATGAAACATATATACCATTAACATTTATTAAACTAGAAGATTAGGCCTGCCCAATGAGGCTCAGTGGTTGAGCATCAATCTATGAACCAGAAGGTCACAGTTTTATTTCCAGTCAGGGCACATGCCTGGGTTGTGGGCTTGATCTCCATTAGGGAGCATGCAGGAGGCAGCCAAATAATGGTTCTCTCTCCTTTCTTTAAAATCACTAAAAATATATTTTGAAAAAAAGATTAGAACAAAATATAAATACAAGGAATTGGTTTTCTAATCCTAGATTTTATACCATAAAAGGGGTATGAAAAGAGGACAGAGGAAATTTAAAAGTATGCTAACAGAGTCACCTTAAAACAAGAAGCGAATGGATAATATTATTTTTAATATTGGTAACAAAAATATAGGTTTAAACACAATTATTTTTTAAAATTAAAAGAACTAACTTATAGAAAACAAAATAAATTATATTAGAAAAAGTCCATAAATCAAAGAACTAAAAATAAATAGAAACAACAATAATAAAAAGTAAGTAATTAAATTGGTATGAAAATAAGAAAAGTCCTATCAGTTATGACAATAAATATAAGTGGACTAAGTGCATTTATTAAGTGCAATATAAATTCAGAATAAAGGCTATCAAAATATGTAAAACTAAAGTGGTAATAATGGTTAACATCTAGGATATTGATATATACCATTCAAATGAAAACATGACTGAAAATAATTAATTGTCAAACAATTAGTATGAAGATAGCTGAATGAATACATTAAAAACTTAGATTCTCAAACAAAATTTATTTTAAAAAATTGAATCTCTAGAGACTAAATACTAAAATATAAGAAAGACTAATAAGAAATCTATAATAATAAAAGTATAATATGCTAATTAGACCAAATGGTCAAACAGCAGAATGACTGAATTTTGTGCATCAGGCTTCTAGTGATGCTATAAATGTTCATATCATTTTGTAGTGAATTACTCTTACAAAGAAATTATAAAAATCATCAAATATACAGTAAAATGTTAAAGACTGTATTATATATGCATATATGTATATATATAACAAAAGTAAAAACAAGATATAGAAAAGCATGTATAGCATATGACTGATAACCAGTAATCATATATAATAAATATCATAAATAAAAATTAATGTTACACATACAAAAATTAAATGTTACAAGAGGAAATAAGTAATGGAAATTAATAAAGCTTGAAAAAAATTAAATAAGAAATATTAAAAAGAAAAGTGAAACATGCCCAACCAAAGATCAATAAAACTATAATGAACTTTGCCATATTAAAATAAAGTTTTCAAAATGATACAATGTTAGTATTGTGTTATAAGAAGAGTCCCTCTCTAGGTTTATTGTTACTCATAGTGTAGTATTTCTGTGGAACTATTTGAACATATAAATCTACATTGATAAAAAATATTTATAAAATTTGATTCAAAAATTTAATTTTAGGAAATAATCTTAATGAAACTATCATAAATTTAGAAACAAATTTGCAAGACTGTCATTTCAGTATTGATATATAGGGAAAAATCCTGCCCACCAACAGGAAACAGGTTAAATAAACATTGATTTATTCACAGGTTCATCTACTCTAAAGCTATTAAAATGTATTTTATAACAATAGTCAATGACTTGGAAATAATGACACATTTATATGCTAAAAGAAAAAAAAGAAAAAAAGTAAAATTATCAACTTTGTTCTTATTTTTTCAATTATTTCAAAATATTGACAATTTTTTGGAGTGCCATATATACTGTTTTTTACTACTCTCCTACTGTATAAACTCCAGCTTACTGTATTGAAGCACACCAGATATTGCTTATAGATATTTTAAAGACTTTCTACAGGACCAAGATGCTTTTAAAGACAAGAATCGGGAGGGGGGGCAAGCATATGCAGAGGCAAAGAAGCAATGAACAGACAGTTGTGCTACAGTAAGAAGGCAGGGGAGGTTGGGGGGAGGGGCCTGTAGGTGATCAACTGAAGGACTTGTATACATGTGTGTGTAGGCATAGCCAGTGGATGCAGGGCAATGGGGTGGGGTGGCTGGGAGACGGATGAGGGCATGTACTGGGGGGTGGGGAGGGCAATAGGGAAAATAAATAAATAAATAAATAAATAAATAAATAAATAGTTTCTTAGTCCTAAATTTTAAGTCTGTAATTATAGATGAATAGATAAGATAAAAATACATTTATTCTTGTTTATGATGTAAGTTGTGGTCTTATTTCATTTTTTTTGCATGTTCCTGTCCAATATTCCCAAAATGGATAGAAAACTTAAATGTAAGTCTTTAAACCATAAAAATCCTATGGGCTGCAAAGTATCAGACATGTCATATTAATATGTTTATTAACACATCTCTTAGGGCAAGGGAAACAAAGGAGAAAATAAATAGCTGGGACTACATCAAAATTTAAAGCTCAGCAAAAGAAACCAACAACAAAATGAAAAGGGAGACCACTGTATAAGAGAACATATTTGCCAATGATACATCTGATAAGGGGTTAATATCCAAAATATGTAAGTAAAACATGCAACTTAACAAAAGGAAGGCAAACAATCCAATTAAAAAATGGGCAAAGGACCTAAACAGACACTTTTCCAAAATGGACATACAGATGGCCAAGGAGCATATTTAAAAATGCTCAAAGTCACTGATCATCAGAGAGATGCAAACTAAAATGACAATGAACTACCACGTCCCACCTGTCAGAATGGCTACCATCAACAAATGACAAATGTTATCCAGGACATAAAAAAAGGAAACTCTCGTATGCTGCTGGTAGGAAAGCAGATTAGAGCAGGCTCTGGAAAATAGTATGAGTTTCCTCAAAAAATTTGACCTAGTGATCCCACTTCTAGGAATATATCCTAAGAAATCAGAAATACTCATTAAAAAAGAATATCTGTACCCCTATGCTCATAGCAGCACCATTTACAATAGTTAAGATTTGAAAACAGCTTAAGTGTCCATCAGTAGATGAATGGATTAGAAAACTAGAGTACATCATATCATGGAATACTACATATATGTACAAAAGAAATAACTCTTTTCATTTACAACAACATTGATGGACTTGGAGAGCATCACGCTAAGTGAAATAATCCAGTTAGAGAAAGATAAATATCACTTGATCTCAACCATATGTGGAATATAATGAACAACATAAACTGATGAACAAAAATAGACCCAGAGGCATAGAAGCATGGAACAGACTGTTAAATCTCAGAGGGAAGGTTGGGGAGGGTGGAGAGTGAGAATCCATATGAGTATATGCATAACCCAAGGACACAGAATAAATAGGGCGGTGAAGACCTGGGCTGGGGTTGGGGGTGGTATGGGAGAGGTCAATGGGGGAAAAAGGAGGCATGTGTAATACTCTCAACAATAAAGATAAAAAAAAAGAAAGAAATCATGTCAGTATATCACATGGTACCTTACCAATGTTTATACAGTTGCTTATATTTTACTTTTAAAAATATAAAAAATATAATTTCTTTAGCTCTAATACGTCTTTTTAAATGGTAAGAATTTTTCATTGTTGTTATAATTTCTGTGTTCTTTCCTTTAAGATGAAATTGGTATTTTGAAATACTGGGCATTATGTCCACTTGTACATAGAATTAATATCTCCATATATTCAATTTAAAATATTTTCTTTATCAAAAGGCCATTTGGCAAGAATTATTCTTTTGAAACCCCATAGTTCTTGAATTGTTGCTGTCATGTAAAATCCCTAGAACTCTTTTGTACCATTTGAATTGGTATGTAAAAATAAAGCTATTATTAATTTGAAACTCTTTTTCTACACTGGAATTGTGCGTGAGGTCTAACAGGTTTTATTTTAAATACTACTTCTAAAGGGAGGAGTTTACACACAAGCCCTGAGATTTTGAAAGCTAACCTTCATGGTGTATGTGTGAAATTTTGAATCTTTTGTACATCTGTTATCTATTTGAAAATTTTGACCTTAAGGTACAAAACATTTGAATTACAGACCATATGGAGCATCTGGGAAGTTCTCATTCCCATTTGGCAAACCATAACTAAACCTCATTTCTTCTTAGTTCATTACTTCACTCACTAATGATTAGTGCTACATCAGGTCTGTTTCAATCCCACTTTCTGGCTCAATAGCTCACTGTGCCTTTTATTTCCTGCTGTCTTGAATGCTGCTTCACTTACTCCCCTCCACCTCATTTACTATAATGATAACTCATCTTCCACAAATTATTTTGGTTCAGTTAAATATCCAGGAAGGCCAGACACGAACAACTCTTTGAACCTCAAATTAAATGGCCACTTGTGAGCACACCAATTCCAGAAACTTCTAGAGATACTTTTCATTCATAGGCCTCATGCTTATATAAGGGGTTATAAAATTTTTTGCCTATAATATGTATATATATATATATATATATATATATATATATATACATATATATATGTATATGTGTATATATGTATATATGTATATGTATATATATATAAACTGATGCCTCACACAGCAATTTCAAAACTACAACTAAAAGATAGAACGGACATCATCCAGAACCCAAGAAAGCTGGCTGAGTGGAAATTCTAAAACTAGAAGGAAAGAGAGGGGCTCATGAAGACTCAGAGAAGCTGCAAAAAGCTGAGGTATGGAGACATGTGCGTGGAGAGGACAGGCAGTGGAGTGCCTGGCTGGCTTCCTCTTGTGGAGGGAGACAGAAAGGCCTGACTGCACTGACCCCCAGTTCCAGGTTAAACTCATAATGGGGGAATCTGGACTGCTGGAAAAAGTGAGGAGTGCATGGAAACTCAGGAGGGCCCTGAAAGGCAGAGGTCTGGAGGAGCGTGCACCAGTGAGTGCCTAGAGGACTGACTGCTGATTGTGCTGCTGGCTTTCTCTACTGAGAGAAAGACAGAACCTTCTGACTTCTCTGAACTCCACTTCTGATTGTACTAAGCCAAAGTTTCTGGTGAGACCCTGGGGACCAAGACTCATATGGGGCCCTGGAGCACACAGAAACTCAGCGGAGCCATGAAAGACAGAGGTCTGGGGGTGTGCAAGCACCAGTGTGCACAGAGAGGACTGCAATGATTACTAAGGATACTGAGACCCAGAGGCCACGTAGAGCAGGGATGACAGGAATCCAAGGCTGTCTGCTCAGCCCTGAGACTCCATTCCATCCAAGCTGAGCACAGAGTCTGTTGCAATTTTGCAAGTCTTGTATCATAAGGCTGACTCCAGCACAAAAATTCTCCTGGCATAGGCACAGCTGATCCTCACAACCAATTGACTTGGAGGTCAATTCTCCCCAGTGATACCAACAACAATCAAGACTTAACTACAACAAGACTATATACACAGTCCACAAAGGGCTGCACTAAGAGAGTTTACCTCAGGTAAGTGGAGAGGTGGAGCTACTGGGCCATATAGGACACCTAGCACACAAAGCTACTCTACCAACTCAGGGAAGCAGCGAAAATGTGGAGAAAAAGGAACAGATCACAAAGAAAAGAAATGGAGGAAAATAAACAACTGGATATAGAGTTCAAAACCACAGTTATAAGGTTTTTCAAGAATTTCCTAGAAAAGGTGGATGAATTTACCAATTTGATAACAATTTAACTGTTTTATTCTTTACACTAGCTTTTCTCTCAGCAAAGATAACAACAAGGGCAAATTACCTTTATAGCATTTTTATGTTTCATATTGCTCATTCTTTTTGAGGAGAGGTTTAGAGAAGGAGAGGTTATTGCATATGCAGCAAGCAGCTTCTTTAGGATCTTCTTTTGGTTATTTTATGTATTATTGTGCTTTCTCTCCAACATTCTCCTCTGCAAAACATTTTCACTTCCAGCCAAGCTTACATCAATTCCACTTGCCCTTCCTTCTAATTAAATATTTGATAAAATGTTAGAATACAAGTAATGGCTGTGGATATGGGAGTCAGCCATGAGAAAGGACAGGAAGGTTAAAGAAAACAATGAGAATTTTATAAATTTAAAAAATGGGACTTTTTCCCTTCTCTTTTCCCTTGGAGATGACCTGCAAACTTTTGGCATGAATGTCACATTTAGAAATATATTTCTATATTTTCTAACTTTGTATTGACTTTTTAAAAAGCAATAGAATATTTCCTTGATTTATATGGGCTTGCATGCTAACTAGGCTTCCTCTCCTCTAATCTGATCTATGAACCAACTAAGAACTGGACACAGGAAAGAAATAAAATATAGGCTTCACAACTGAGGAACCTAACTTCTAGAACACCAATTGCACCAGAGTTCTGTTTAACTTTCTGCTGTGAACCTTAGGACACCCATTAGGCAAGAGGCGTGGAGGGCCAGAGAGCCCATCCCTGGGAAGGAGCAGGAAAAGGAGACTGGCTGTGAGCTTTCACTCTTAGCACCATCTGCTCTGACCACCAGATGGCAGCCTCTCTCCATCTCACTAGCCAGAAAACTCTACCTGCTCCCTCTGGCGTGAAGCATGGAAGAGGCAAGAGCTTCCAATACTTTTTGAGAGGGTTAATGGCTCTAAATTATGAGTTCAGAAGAAAATGTGGGAGGAAGTGCATGGTTCTCCTTACTAATGACATTTATTTTCAAGAAGAAATCAAAGTGCTTTTATCTTTACAGTTTAGTATACAAGCTAAGTTTTTAAGCTTGAAATGCAATTTGTGTGTGTGTGTGTGTGTGTGTGTGTGTGTGTGTGTGTTTTACCAAGATGCTTTTATATTTTTAGGTGCTATGAATTTACAATTATTACAAATTTAAATTAATGTTAATCGGCGAAGAATTTTTAACCTAAAGTAAGTAATGAGTCTTGGGCCCAGAGTAGTGAGATAATATTAGAGAGTTGAGAAGTCTTGGGGCAGAAGCATGAATGGAAAAGACAAAAAATTAAGAAGACAAAAGAGAAGTGGAAGAAATATGGCTACTCTGAGTAAAGAGCAAAAGCAATATAAAAGACAATGCAGTACATTATTTTTTATTTATTTTTAGAGCAGTTTTATGTTCATAGCAAAACAGAGCTAAAAGTACAAAGGTATCCCCTGTCTTTACATATGCGCAACCTCCCCCACTATCAATAATCCATATTAGAGCATTATAAAAAATGAACCAATATCATTATCATTCAGACTCTACAGTTTACAGTAGGGTTCAATCTTGGTATTATACATTCTATGGGTTTAGACAAATGGATAATGACTATTATACAGAATAGTTTCAATGTCATAAAAATCTTCAGAGTGGCAATGGACTCATCTCTCCCTCTCTCTTAAGCCCTGGCATTCATTTTTGTACTGAATAATAAATGTCTGGATATGCCACAGATTATTTATCTATTCAGTTACTGAAAGGCATATTGATGGTTTCCGATTTTTGGCAATCATGAATATAACTAGTATAAACATCTCTGTGCAGGTTTTCTTGTGGACATAAGTTTTCAACCTTTTTGAGTAAATACTGAGGAGCGTGATGGCTGGACTGTATGATTAGAGTATGTTTAGTTTTGTAAGAAACCAATAAGCTGTCTTCAGAAGGGACTATACCATTTTGTGTTCCCATCAGCAGTGAGTGAGAGTACCTGTTGCTTCACATTCTTATCAGCATTTATTATCAGTGTCCTGGATTTTGGCGATTACAATAGGTGTATAGTGGTATCACATTGTTCTTTTAATTTGCAATTTCCTAATGACACCTTCTCGGATGCTTATTTGTCATCTGCATATCTTACTTGGTGAAGTGGTTATTAATTATTAATCACATAATTTTCTTATTGAGTTTTTAGAGTATTTTTCTATATATTGGATAACAATTCTTTATCACATATATATTTTGCAAATAATTCCTCCCAGCCTATAGCTTGCCTTCTCATTCTCTTTTTGTTTCTTCAATTTCTTTATTAATGTATTACATGTATACATATTTTCCTATTGTCCCGCACCCCTCCTAGGCATACCCTTACTTCCCAGTGTCTTGTGTTTGTTGGTTATGCTTATATGCATGCATACAGGTCCTTTGGTTGATCGTTATTTACCCCATCTCTCCGTAACCTTCCTTCTGTCATTTGACAGTCTCTTTGATGTTTTACTGCCTCTGTATCTATCTTTTTGTTCATCAGTTTATAGTGTTCTTTATTATCCTTAAATGAGTGAGATCATGTGGTGTTTTTCTTTCATTGACTGGCTTATTTCACTTAGCATAATGCTCTCCAGTTCCATCCAGGTTGCAGGTTGCTGCAAATGGTAAGAGTTCCTTTTTTTTATGGCAGCATAGAATTCCATTGTGTAGATGTACCATAGTTTTCTGATCCAGTCATCTGCTGACGGGTACCTAGGCTGTTTCCAAATTGTAGCTATAGTAAATTGTGCTGCTATGAACATAGGGGTGCATAAATCCTTTCTGATTGGTGTTTCTAGTTTCTTAGGATACATTCCTAAGAGTGGGATTGCTGGGTCAAATGGGAGTTCCATTTGTAGTCTTTTGAGGAAACTCCATACTGTTCTCCACAGTGGCTGCACTAGTCTGCATTCCCACCAGCAGTGCACAAGGGTTCCTTTTCCTCAGCATCCTCGACAACACTTGTCGTTTGTTGATTTGTTAATGATTGCCATTTTGACAGGTGTAAGATGGTATCACATTGTCATTTTGATTTGCATTTCTCGGATAATTAGTGACTTTGAGCATGCTTTCATGTGTCTCTTGGCCTTTCTTCTGTCGTCTTTCGAAAAGGTTCTATTTAGGTCTGTTGCCCAAATTTTTATTGGATCGTTTATCTTCCTTTTATTAAGTTGTATAAGTTGGCTGTAGATTTTGGAGATTAAACCTTTATCAGTGATAACATTTGCAAATATGTTCTTTGATACAGAGATCTTTCTTGTTTTCTTGATGGTTTCTTTTGCTGTGCAAAAGCTTTTTATTTTGACATAGTCCCATTTGTTTATTTTTTCTTTAGCTTTAATTGCCTTTGGAGCAGTATTAGTGAAGAAGTTCTTTCGGCATATATCTGAGATTGTGCTGCCTGTGGATTCCTCTTGTATTTTTATGGTTTCGCTTCTAATGTTTAAGTCCTGTATCCATTTGGAGTTTATTTTTGTATTTGGTGTAAGTTGGTGGTCCAGTTTCATTTTTTTGCATGTATCCATCCAATTTTCCCAACACCATTTATTGAAGAGGCTATCTTGGCTCCATTGTATGTTCATGCCTCCTTTGTCAAATATTAGTTGAGCATAGTGGTTTGGGTGGATATCTGAATTCTCTATTCTATTCCATTGGTCTATGTGTCTGTTCTTGTGCCAGGACCAGGCTGTTTTGAGAATAGTTGCTTTGTAATATAGCTTGAAATCGGGTGTTGAGATCCTATCTACTTTATTCTTCTTTCTCAGGATTGCTGTGACTATTTGGGGTCTTTTTTTTTTTTTGTTCCAGATGAATCTTTGGAGAGTTATTTCTAGATCTGTGAAATATGTCATTGATATTTTAATGGGTACTTCATTGAATCTATAGATTGCTTTGGGTAGTATGGACATTTTAATGATGTTGATTCTTCCAATTCATGAGCATGGTATGCTCTTCCATTTGTTTATGTCTTCTTCTCTCTCTTTTTTCAGTGTCCTGTAGTTTTCTGCATATAGGTCTTTTACCTCCTTAGTTAAGTTTATTCCTAGGTATCTCAATTTTTTGGTGCGGTGGTAAATGGGATTGGTTTTTTAGTCTCTCTTTCTATAATTTCACTATTAGTGTATAGAAATGCCATAGATTTCTTGGCATTAATTTTGTATCCTGCTATATTGCCAGATTCATTTATTAAGACTATTAATTTTTGGATGGAGTCCTTCGAGTTTTTTATGTACAATATCATCTCATCTGCAAATAAGGGCAGCTTTACTTCTTATTTTCCAGTTTGGATGCCTTTTATTTCTTCTTCTTGTATAATTGCAATGGCTAATACTTCTAGTACTATGTCGAACAGGAGAGGTGAGAGTGGGCATCCCTGTCTTGTTCCTTTTCTTAGGGGAAATGGTTTTAGTTTTTGCACATTGAGTATGATGTTAGCTGTGAGTTTATCATATATGGCTTTTATGATGTTAAGGTATTATCCTTCTATTCCCACCTTGCTGAGAGTTTTTATCAAAAAAAGGGTGTTGGATTATATCAAATGCTTTCTCTGCCTGAATTGATATGACCATGTGATTTTTATCTCTCAATATGCCTTCTCATTCTTTTGACAATGTCTTTTGCAGAGTAGAAGTTTTTATTTTTAATGAGGTCCATTTGTCAATAATTTCTTTCATAGATTACACTTTGGTCTTATATCTAAAAAAAGTCATAATTTAGATTATCTCCTTGTTATTTAATAGTTTTGTCTTTCAGATTTAGGTTAATTATCTATTTTGAATTACTTGTTATGAATATTATAAGGTTTATGTTTTGTTTGTTTTTTTTGCTGTGCATGTCCAATTGTTTCAGCACCATTCTTCTATGAGACTATCTTTATTCTGTTGAATTATTTTATTTTTTTTTTGTATAAAAATCAGTTGAGTATATATATAACCATGATTTGCTGGGGGTTAATCAATAATATGAGACTATCTAAAATCAACATTCTTCCAGATACTTCTACTCAAGTTGAGGGTATGGTTTTCTTGAAAAGTCCACACCAATTTGAAGTCCTGGCTGAAACAAAGAGATTTGTTGAACATTCCTGCTTCAGTGGAGATAGGAGCTAAGGCTGAGCCCAGTGACCTGAGCAGAGTTGCAGCATAAAAGTGCAGCCACAGTGAGTGGTCTAACAATCAGAATTCCAGACAGCTAAACAAATACACAGAGCCTGGACCCATCCTTTAACCTCCCCTCACTCTTCCATGTTGGGTTTCAGAGTTCATTATCTGAAAATCTGAGAACTGGTACTTAGCAACACCTTATCCCTAGCAAAAGGTGCACTCTGAGCTTAATCCCAAGGTCAGGTGGAGATCCACTGGTCCCATTGATGGGGAGGCAAAGCAGCAAAGGAAGCAGTCGGGTTTTACCAGCTCATCCCATCTCCACACATCAAGGGTGCACCGTTGGTGGCATCTAGCTGCAGTGGATAGCACTAGATTTCAGATTTAAGCCCCATTACTCACTGTGTTCCCCTGAGATATTGGTCTCCTAGGACAAGGTAACTGGATCACAGGAAAGGTGTCCACCTTGGCAGGAACATAAGCTATTTTCTACCACCCTCCAGAAATCTGAAATACCACAGAAGTGCAAGAAATATAAAATCAAAATCAAAACAAAACAAAAACTTGTGATTCAGCATCACCTACTGAAACATAATAGAAATACTTCTTATTGATCTACTAGAGAAATGCCATTCATACATAGATGCCTAGATAGAGAAGGAACCCATTGAGTACCATGAATAACCAAGGTAACAAGGCAACTCAGAAAGGAAATGAAAAAATCTCCAGAAAATAAACTTAAAGACAAAGAAATATGTGATTTAAATGACAGAGAATTCAAAATTGCAGTTTTGAAAAAAGCTCAATTAATACAATGCAAGACAACATTAGTAGGCAGTTTAATGAACTGAAAAGCCAAATAAACAACAACAAAAATGAGTACTTTACCAAAGAGATTAAAATTTTATGGATTAGCATTGGATTCTCAGCAGAAACTCTCGAAGCTAGAAGACAGTGGAACTAAATATTCAAACCACTGAAAGAGAACAATTTCCAGTAAAGAATAACATATCCAGTAAAATTATCCTGTAGTTATGAAAGAGAAATAAAGACTTTTCTAGATATACAGAAGCTGAGAGAATTTATTCCCAGAATACCTCTATTGTAGAAAATATTCAAAGTTATTCTATATGAAACAAAAAGCAAAAGGCTCCAAAATGCCAACTAAGATTAACACCAAAATTACAGACTAAGTAGGGATAATTTGTGACAACAAAAACATAAAAAGGGAGTGGATAATAGTCTGAATTTGAAATTAAGAATGGAGGCTAGATATATTAAAAAAAGAAAGGACTACTATATATATGGAAATTATTTTTCATAAACCTAATGTGAAACACAGATACACACACTCACACACACACACAAATAACAACACTAAAACCTCAGACACATAACTTAAAAAGAAGTATCAAAGGAAAAGAGTATGAAATAGCACCAAACAAAAACACAAAAACAACAGACAGAAACACAAAAGAAAGGAATGAATGGAGGAAAAAAGCTACCAGAAAAAAAAAGAAAAAAATGGCTACAGAAAATCCTTATACATCAATAATTACTCTAAATGTAGATGTCCTGAATTTATAAATAAAAGGCAGAGAGTAGCAGATTTGATACAAAAAACAAAACCTAACCATATGCTGCCATCACAAGACACATTTAAGTTGTAAAGACAACAGTAGGTTCAAAGT
>PVJN01000212.1:196465-248052 GCA_004026805.1 Lasiurus borealis
TATATATATATATATATATATATATATATATATATATATATATATATATATATATCTCCAATCAGGAAGTAAAAAATATATAAAATAACTGCTCACAGAACCAAAGGGAGAAACAGACTAAAACACAATCATAGTAGGGGACCTAAATACCCCATTGACAAATATAGGTAGATCATCTAAAGAGAAAATCAATAAAGAAATATCAGTCTTGATAGGAGAATCCAAGATGGCGGCATAGGTAAACACCTACACTGCTGACTTGCACAACAATTTCAAAACTACAACTAAAAGACAGAATGGACATCATCCCAAACCACAGGAAAGCTGGCTGAGTGGAAATTCTACAACTAGTAGGAAAGAGAGGGGCTCACGGAGACCCAGAGGAGATGCAAAAAGCTGAGGTACCCAGACGAGTGCATGGAGAGAGCGGGTGCCAGAGTACCTAGCTGGTTTTATCTGGCAGGAGGGAAACTGAGACTCTCAAAGGCATTGAACCCCTTATCTTATGACACTAAACCCCAGATCTACCTGAAACTCATATGGGGGGAGTTTGGACTGTGAAAAGGGAGAGGTGCATGGAAATTTAGGGAGTCGCAAAAGATCAGAGGGCTGGTGACACGCACGGCACTGCACAGAGGACAGACTGCTGATTGTACTGCTGGCTTTCATGAATGGGAGAGAGACAGACCTTCTGAACTGTGCCACTTCTGACTCCACTAAGCCCCTGTTTCGGGTGAAACCATGGGGACCTAGACTCATGTGGTCCAGGAGCGCAGGGGAGCCTGAAAGGCAACTGTCTAGAGGCACTGCGGGCGAGTGAGCGTGCAAACACAAGGACTGCTCCAGCGATTACCCAGTCACGTGAGACTCAGGGGCCGTGGAGGGCGGGGCCGACTGGAATGCAAGGCAGTCCCTTAAGCCCTGAGACTCCACCCATCCCAAGCTCAACAGAGAGGCTTCTGCAGTTTTTCAAGTCTGGTATCATAAGGCTGAATCCAACACAGAAGTTCTCCCAGCATAGTGAAAATGCCGAGACAAGGGAAGGGATCACAAACAAAAGAAATGAAGAAAAACAAATGACTGAATATAGAGTTCAAAACCATGCTTATAAGGTTTTTCAAGAATATGCTAGAAAAGTTGGATAAAGTTAGCGAGAGCCAAGAGGAGATAAAAAAGGACCAACTAGAGATGCAAAAGATCCAACTAGAGATGAAAAAGGACAAACTAGAAATTAAACATACACTGACTGAAATAAAAAAAAAATATTATCAAGTCAAAAATTTGAAATATAAACAAGCAGAAAACATTTAACTGGAAAAGCAAGAAGAGAAAAGAATCCAAAAATGTGAAGATAATGTAAGGAGGCTCTGGGACAGCTTCAAGGGTACCAACATCAGAATTGTGGGGGTGCCAGAGGAAGGGAGAGAGAGCAAGACACTGAACACCTATTTAAAGAAATAATGACTGAACACTTCCCACATCTGGTAAAAGAAATAGACTTACAAGTGCAGGAAGCACACATAACCCCACATAAAAGGAATCCAAAGCGGACTACACCAAGACACATCATAATTAAAATACCAAGAGCAAAAGACAAAGAGAGAATATTAAAAGCAGCAAGAGAAAAACAGTTCATTACCTACAAGGGAGCACCCATACGACTGTCAGCTGATTTCTCAACAGAAACGATGCAGGCCAGACAGGAGTGGTAAGAAATATTCAACGTGATGAATAGCAAGAACCTACAACCAAGAATAATCTATCCAGCAAAGCTATCATTTAGAATTGAAGGGCAGATAAAGAGCTTCACATATAAGAAAAAGCTAAAGGAGTTCATCAACTCCAAACCAGTATTATATGAACTGCTGAAATGTACTCTTTTAGAATAGGAAGAAGAAAAAGGTAAAAGACAAAAAAAATTATGAACAACAAATACATATCAACAAGTGAATCTAAACATTAAGTGAATTAAAAATTTGATCAACAGAATAAACTGGTGAATATAATAGAATCAGGAGCACAGAAAGGGAGTGGACTGATAATTCTCAGGGGGAAAGGTGTGAGGGATGTACAGGGAGAGACTGGACAAAAATCATACACCTATGGATGAGGTCAATGGGAGGGAAGTAAGGGCAGAGGGAAGGGTGGGAGCTGGGTGGAGGGGGGCTATGGAGGGGAAAAAAGTGAAACAAATGTAATAATATGAATAATAAAGATTTAATTGAGAAAAAAATAAATATCAGTCTTAAATGGCACATCAAACCAAATTGACATAGTTGACATTATTTTTTATTTTATTTTAATTTTTATTAATGTATTACATGTATACATAACTTCCCATTGCCCCCATCCCTCTCAGGAATACCCTTACTTCCCAGTGTCTTGTGTTCATTGGTTAGGTTTAAATGCATGCATACAAGTCCTTTGGTTGACCACTTATCTACCCCACCCCTCCATAACATTCCTGCTGTAATTTGACAGTCTGGTGCTTAACTACCTCTGTATCTATCTTTTTTTTTTTCTCATCAGTTTATAATGTTCTTTATTATCCATACATGAGTGAGATCATGTGGTATTTTTCTATCATTGACTGGCTTATTTCACTTAGCATAATGCTCTCCAGTTCCATCCAGGTTGCTGCAAATAGTAAGAATCCCTTCTTTTTTATGGCAGCGTAGAATTCCATTGTGTAGATGTACCATAGTTTTCTGATCCAGTCATCTGCTGACAGGCACCTAGGCTGTTTCCAAAATTTAGCTATTGTAAATTGTGCTGCTATGAATACAGGGGTGCATAAATCTTTTCTGATTGGTGTTTCTAGTTTCTTAGGATACATTCCTAAGAGTGGGATTGCTGGGTCAAATGGGAGTTCCATTTGTAGTCTTTTGAGGAAACTCCATACTGTTCTCCACAGTGGCTGCACCAATCTGCATTCCCACCAGCAGTGCATGAGGGTTCCTTTTTCTCCACATCCTCAACAACACTTGTCCTTTGTGGATTTCTTGATGATTGCCATTTTTACAGGTGTAAGATGGTATCGCATTGTCGTTTTGATTTGCATTTCTTGGATAAGTAGTGACTTTGAGCATGTTTTCATGTGTCTCTTGGGCTTCTGTCATCTTTTGAAAGGTTCTATTTAGGTCTGTTGCCCTTTTTTTAAAAAAAATTGGGTCACTTATCTTTCTTTTATTAAATTGTATAAGTTGAATATAAATGTTGGAGATTAAACCTTTATCAGTGGTAACATTTGAAAATATGTTCTCCCATACAGTGGACTTTCTTGTTGTTTTGTTGGTGGTTGCCTTTGCTGTGCAAAAGCTTTTTATTTTGATGAAGTCCCATTTGTTTATTTTCTCTTTAGCTTCCCTTGCCCTTGGAGCAGTATCAGTGAAGAAGTTATTTCAGCATATGTCTGAGATTGTGCTGCCTGTGGATTCTTCTAGTATTTTTATGGTTTCCCATCTTATGGTTAAGTTCTATATCCATTTGGAGTTTACTTTTGTATTTGGTGTAAGTTGGTGGTCTAATTTCATTTTTTTGCATGTATCCGTCCAATTTTCTCAACACCATTTATTGAAGAGGCTGTCTTGACTCCATTGTATGTTCATGCCACTTTTGTCAAATATTAATTGAGCGTAGTGGTTTAGGTTGATATCTGAATTCTCTATTCTATTCCATTGGTGTATGTGTCTGTGCTTGTGCCAGTACCAGCCTGTTTTGAGAACAGTTGCTTTGTAATATAGCTTGAAATTGGGTATTGAGATCCCACCTACTTTATTTTTTTTTCTCAAGATTTCTGGGGCTATTTGTTTTGTTTTTTTTTCTTCCAGATGATTCTTTGGAGAGCTATTTCTAGATCTGTGAAATATGTTGTTGGTATTTTAATGGGTACTTCATTGAATCTATAGATTGCTTTGGGTAGTATGGACATTTTAATGATGTTGATTCTTCCAATCCATGAGTATGCTCTTCCATCTGTTTATGTCTTCCTCTATCTCTTTTTTCAGTGTCCTGTAGTTTTTTGATATAGGTATTTTACCCCCTTAGTTAAGTTTATTCCTAGTTATCTCAATTTTTTGGTTTTTTAGTCTATCTTTCTATAGTTTTACTATTAGTGTATAGAAATACCATAGATTTCTTAGCATTGGTTTTGTATCCTGCTACACTGCCAAATTCATTTATTAAATGTATTAATTTTGGAATGGAGTCCTTCTGGTTTTTTTATGTACAATATCATGTCATCTGCAAATAAGGACAGCTTTACTTCTTATTTTCCAGTTTGGATGCCTTTTATTTTTTCTTCTTTTCTAATTGCCATAGCTCATACTTCGAGTACTATGTTGAACAGGAGTGGTGAGAGTGGGCATCCCTTTCTTATTCCCGTTCTTAAGGAAAATGTTTTTAGTTTTTCTCCATTTAGTATGATGTTAGCTGTGGGTTTATTATATATGGCTTTTATGATGTTGAGGTATAATTCTTCTACTTACACCTTTCTGAGAGTTTTCATCAAGAAAGGGTATTGGATTTTGTCAAATGCTTTTTATGCATCAATTGATGACATTTACAGACTTTTATCCCAGAATATGAGATTACTAAGGGCCTGGTCTACAAATGTTTGTTCACTGGGCAATGGGGGTCCCTCAGCCTTCCTTGCTCCTCTCACAGTCCAGGAGCCTTCAGGGGATGTCCTACTGACCCCTTAGGCTCGCTCCCCACACTAAACCACAGTCTGGCTTCCCTCTGAGAGAGGTGACCAGGCCTGTCAGGGAAAGGATACTCCTTCATCAGCCTATATGCTGCTGCTAGTGCTGGCTGCCATGGCTGCCCGAGCCTTGGCCTTTGTAGTCACAAGGGCTTGTCTGAGCCTCAGGCAGCTGCAGCAGCTTTCTCTATAAGGACGTCTGGAAGACATCCGCTCTAATTAGCATGTTAGGCCATATTTTGGGACACAAAAGAAGCCTCAACAAATTAAAGAAGATAGAAATCATACCAAATATATTTTTTGAAATTAGAAATCAGCATAAAAGAAGTAATGAAACCCACAAATACATGGAGATTAAACAACAGACTACTAAAAAATGACCATGTCAGAAGAGATATAAAGATTAGATAAAAATATATAGAGAAATGAATTAAATTAATAATACAACATATCAAAACTTCTGGGATGCAGTGAATGCAATAGTAAGAGGGAATTTTATATTATTACAAGATTATCTCAAGAAACAAGAGAAGTCCTAAGTAAACAACTGAACAGAACATTTGAAAAAACTGGAAAAAGAGAACAAAAGCAACCCAGAGATAGAAAAAGAAAAACAAAAATAATTAGAACAGAATTCAACAAAATAGAGACCAAAATTCTATACAAAAATGAATACAAAGAAGAGCTGGTTTTTTGAAAAGGTTAATAAAATTGACAAACTCCTGGCTAGACTCACTAAAGAATAAACATAAAAGACTGATATAAACAAAATCAGAAATGAAAGAGAAGTTACTATAGACATCAATGATATAAAAGAATTATACTAGAATAAAATGAAAGACTATATGTTATCAAAGTCAATAATCTAGGAGAAATAGGCAAGTTCCTAGAAATACATAACTTTCCTAGACTGAATTATGAAGAACAGGAAAAACCAAATAGACTATTCCACAGTGAGGAAATAGAAACAAGTATCAATTATCTCCCCAAAAGTAAAAATGCAGGAATAGGTGGCTTCATATTAAATTCTACCAAATTTCCAAGAAGATTTGATACCTATCCTTCTCAACCTTTTAGAAAAATTAAAGGTACTTTTCATATATTTCAGGTGGCCAACATAAGCCTGATACCAAAATCTGGGAAGGATTACTGAAAACTACAGACCAATACTTCTGATGAATACATTTGTAAAAATCCTAAAAAAAATACTAGCAAATTGAATACAACAATATATTAAAAACATAATATATCATGAGAAAGTATGGCTCATTCCAGGGCCACAAGGATGGTTCAACATATGTAAATCAATCAATGTAATATACTACATTAATGAACAAAGGATAAAAATTACATGATCTTATCAATTGTTGCAGAAAAAGCATTTGATAAGATACAACAGCCATTGATGATTAAAACACTTAAGGAAATAGATAGAGAAGAAAATATCTCACCATAATACAGACAATATATGACAAACTTGCAGCTAATATCATACTCAGTGGTAAAACAAAGAAACAAAAAACAAACAAACAAACAAACAAACAAAATCCTGAAAGTTTTTTCTCTAAAATCAGGAAAAAGACAAAGATGCCCACTCTCACCTCTCTTACTCAATATAATTCTGGAAGGTGTTAGAGCAATCAATAAAGAGAAAGAAATAAAAACCACAAAAATTGGGAATAAGAAGTATCACTTTTTGCAGATGACATAATTCTATATATTGAAAACCCTAAAGTTTCCAATAGAAAACTATTTAAAATGATAAACAAGTACAATAATGTTGTAGGATACAAAATAAATGTGCAAAAATTCACTGTTTTTTTACATACTAACAATCAAATATCAAAAAATAAATTTTAAAATAATGATGTTGTAACTGTAACAAAAATAAAATAAAATACCTAGGACAAGCTTAGTAAAGGATGTGAAGGATATATTTACTAAAAACTAAAAAATATTATTAAGAGGGATTGAAAAAGATACAATAAAATGGAAAGGTATTTGGTGTCCATGAGTTACAAAAATCAATATAGTTAAAATGGCCACATTACTCAAAGCAATTTACAGATTTAAATTTAATGCAATCGCCATAAAAATCCCAATGCCATTTTTTTTTAAATAGAACTAAAAAAATTTGGATTTGTGTGGAATTACAAAAAAACTCCAAATAGTCAAAGCAATTCTGAGAAAACAGGATGAAGCCAGAGGTATCACACTACCTTATTAAAATTATACTACAGAACAACTACAATAAAAAATAAACAAAACATGACATTGGCAGAAAAAAAAAAGACACACAGACTAATGAAACAGAATTGATAACCCAGAAACAAAACCATATGAATATGGGTAAATAATTTTTGACATATAGCCAAAAGCATACAATAAAAAAAAACAAAGCCTCTTCAATAAGTGATGCTGGGGAAATTAAAAGCCAAATGCAAAAGAATGAAACTAGATTACAGTTTTTCCCCATGTACAAAAATTCATTAAAAATAGGTCAAAGGCTTAAATATAAAATCTGAGACAATAAATTATATAGAATAAAACATAAGAAGAATAGTCACTACCTTTATGGATGTTGGTCTTTGAGAAGATTTTATAAATTTGACTACAAAGGCAAAGGAAGCAAAAGCAATAATAAATGAATGGTATTATGTCAAACTAAAAAGCTTCTGCACAGCCCTAGCCGATTTAACTCAGTGAATAGAGCATCAGCCTTCGGACTGGAGGTCCCAGGATCGATTCTGGACAAGGGCACCTGCCCGAGTTGTGGGCTGGATCTCCAATAGGGGTTTGCAGGAGGCAGCCAATCAATGATTCTCTTTCATCATTGATGTTTCTCTCCTTCTCCCTTCTTCTCTGAAATCAATCAAGAAATATATATTTTTTAAAAATAAAAAGCTTCTGCACAGCAAAATAAGCTTCTGCACAAGAAAACAAACAAACAAAAAAACAACCAACCCAATGGGAGAAGAACCTGCAAACAATAGGTCTGACAAGGGGTCCATATAAAAATATATATGAAGAACTCACAACTCAACACCAAACTAACAAATAATCCAGGCAGAGGATGTGAACAGATATTTCTCTCAAGAAGACATATACATGGCCAATAGATATACAAAAGTGGCTCAACCTCACTAGCTATTAGGGAAATGCAAATCAAAACAATGAGATACCACCTGCCAACTGTTAGAATGGCTATTATTTACAAGACAGTTAATAACAAGTCTTGGAGAGATTGTAGAAAGCAAGGAACCCTCATTCACTGCTGGTGGAAATGTATATTGCTACAGTCATTGTGGGAAACAGTTTGGTTGAAGATTCCCCAAAAAAATTAAAAATAGTTATCATTTGACCCAGCAACTCCTTTTCTGGGTATCTACCTGAAAAATCTGAAAACATTTATTCACAAAGATATACTTACATTGTTCATTGCAGCATTTTTCATGCTGGCTGACATGAAAACAACCAAAGTATCCTTTGATAGATGATTAGATAAAAAAGATGAAAAAAGATGCAGTACTTGTACACAATGATGATATACTGCCATTTGTGACAACATGGATGGATCTTGAGAATATCATGCTAAGTGAAATAAATCAGTCAGAAGAAAGTTAAAAACAATATGATTGCACTTATATGTGGGAAATAAAGCTTAAAGCAACAAATGAATAAACAAGATAAATAAAAACTCATAGACTCAGAAACAATATGGTGGTTACCAGAGGGGAAAAGGGTTTGGTGTTAAAAAGAGTAAAGGGGGTAAAATATTGATGATGGAAGAATATGGTAAACACACAATGCAATATATAGATGATGTATTATAGAATTGTACACCTGAAAACTATATAATTTAATTAATAAATATAATCCACTTAAATAAAAATTATAAAAAATTAAAAAGATAAATGTGGCAAATAATACTTAGGCAGTGCTTTAACATAATGGTGGTACACATGTGGCTAGTATGTGTTTAAAATTATGTGCAAATAAATCTCATTGTGAATGACCGATGTTAGAAAAAAACCCTGGCTCTAAAAAAAGGATAATGGATCACACACTAAGAATTTATTTTTTCCTATCAGTTTTGTTTAAATAATCATAGGTATAAAGTCAGTAATACTAATCGGTATAGAAGGGTTAGAGATCAAGAACTTCAATATTCTAATATATTTGTTCAAATGCTTTTTTACATTCTAAGATCTCATTTTAATGAAAGAATAAAGTCAGTTTACTAAGAAGACTATCCCTTTACTACTACATATTTGTAAATAGTCTTGCCAGGAGATCCTAGAATGGTACACTTTGTGTCTTCCAATTAAATTTTCACCGGTAAATTAGAACTCAAACATCTGGTCAGGGATGAAGAATGCTAATTCCTGATTCTGCCATGATAAATTAAAAACTCTTATCTCTAAAAATTTACTATTTACTTACTAAAATTTATTACATAATAAATTTAGAGTTTATTTATTTTGATTGATAATATTAGAGTGAGATGATAAGTAATAACTGTTGAATATAATTAAAATTCTTTGGTTTTTCTTATTGATTCAATTACTGCTTGCTCTTTACCATGAGTTAAATTCCACATCACATGACAACAATTGTGATTTATCCTATTTGTTGTAATTTAATATGCACCTATTGATTTGGTACTTAAGTGTTGTAAACACTCAATTCAAAGTTTTCATTTAGAAGTTATAGCACCTTTCTCTAATTGCTATATCTGAGGGAGGAATGCTTTCTTTAGGTGAGGAGATTTTTTATGCCAGCATAAATACCTCATGACTTACTTTTACTTAAAGCTATTGGCATTATGATAGATTAGGATAGAATTATAAAGCACAGCATGTATTCATGTATTCCTCATTTATACTCATTCAGAAGTAGAAAGTATTATCTGTCATTACAAATTATTTTAAGACTTTGAGTATGTTATTAGTTTCAAATTTTCTATGATTATATTATAGATATACAACAGGGAGAATATAATGATACTATTAAATGCACATTCTCTTTTCTAGGATCTGTCACTTAATGAAAAGCAAAAGCATTTAAATCCTGTACTTAGCCAAAAGTCTAATGAAATGAAGTGTTCCCCCTTGAATAGAAAGAATAATCAAAATCTAGTTAGGCAATTAACATCTTTTCTTTTTGCTCCACTCTATACTCCATTATTATGACACCATATCTTTATCTCTGAGTGGAGGCATATGAGGAGCTGGACTTACAAAGCTGATAAACTATGCTGGATCTCTTCACATATCATAAGCTGTAGAAGAACTGAACACAGTTCTATTGCCCATATTCTATAGTTGTGTCTTCTTGCCCACACTGCCTTAGAAGACTGCCTACCATACCTTGGAGGGTTTTATGTTTTGTCCACGTAGAAATGCCATGTAGTTCTAGTTTCTAATGGCATTTTGTGTGTAGTATGGTTCCAATGCAGCAGGCTCCTTGCCCAGGTCTGGAGGAGAAATCATCACCTGAAGAACATACTCTAAAGCAGAGTGAAGGAGAAACTTGGCATTGTCTGGGTCACACAGCAAAAGTAGAAGACCTGCTTCAGAGACACAAGTTTGTCTCCATTTATCAAATGAATGAAATAATTTTATAACTCCCACTTTTTATACATGAAAAAATAATTTACTAATGAAAAAAGAGAATATTAAAGTAATTATCCAAATCTAAATGTTACATGAAATTAAAAACAAAATTTTTCTTTAATTATGTAGATATTAAGATTTTTTTCTTTATTTTGCTTAAATTTCTCATATACCTGCTACGGTTTCCCTGATTCTTTTAATAAAATTCAAAATAATCATTTTATTTATTTATTAATACTAAAAATGAATGCATAATTTGAGGAATTAAATTTGAAATCATAAAAATCAATTTTAAAACTTTCATAATTATATCTACATGTTACTAGCTGCATTGTGTAGGATCAATAAAAATTAGGTTAATAAGTAGATATTATTATAAGACAGATAATATGAATGATCATTAATCCTTTTATAGACAACTTGAAGCAATTTCATGTTTGATATCTGACCACCACACTAAAGTGAGTCACACAAATTTTTTGTTTCCCTGTGTTTATGGAAATAATGTTTACACTATACTATAAGATATTAAGTGCAATAATAGCATTATGTTTAAAAAAGCTTCACATGCCTATTACTAAAATTTGCTGACCATCATGTGAGTCTTCAGCGAGTCATAATCTTTTTGCTGGTGGAGGGTCTTACCCAATGTTGATGGCTGCTGACTGATTAGGGTGATGGTTGCTAAAGTTTGTGGTGGCTATAATCGCTTCTTAAAATAAGACAACAGTAAAGTTCGCTGTTATTGACTATTCCTTTCATGAATGATTTCTCTGTAGCATGCGAACCTATTTGATACTATTTTTATCACAAAAGAACTTTCAAAACTGGTCAGCCTTCTCAAGTCTGCACTGCTTTATCAACTAGGTTGTTATAATTTTCAATAGCCTTTTATGTAATTTTAATAGTCTTCATAGCATGTTCATCAGGAGTAGATTTAATCTCTAGGAATCGTGTGTGTGTGTGTGTGTGTGTGTGTGTGTGTGTGTGTTTTCTTATCCATTAGAAGCACTTCTTCATCTGCTAAAGTTTATTGTGCTATCATGAAATTGCAGCCATTCAGTCACATCTTTAGGTTCCACTTATAATTCTTTTTTTTTTTTTGCTATTTCTGCCACATTCGAAGTCTTGAATCCCTCAAAAACATCCATGAGGGTTGGAGTCAACATATTTAAAACTCCTGTTAATGTTGATATTTTTCCTCTTCTCATAAGTCATAAGTGTTCTTAATAAATTCTGTAATAGTGATTTTTTTCCAGAGGCCTTTGATGAATTTTGCCCATATCTATCAGAGTGATCACTATCCCTGGCAGTCATAGCATTATGAATTGTATTGTTTAAAATTACATGATTTGAAAGTTGAAAATATTTCTTGATCCAGGGGCTGCAGAGTCGATGTTGCCTTAGCAGACAGAAAACATTAATTACATTGCATATATCTTTAAGAGGTATTGAGTGATCAGGCACATTGTCAATGAGCAATAAATAATATTTTGAAGTAAATCTTTTATTTTCCCTGGGCAGTAGGTCTCAACAGTGGGCTTAAATATTAATAAACCATGTTGTAAACAGATGTGCTACCATCCAGGCTTTGCTATTTCATTTATAGAGCACAGGCAGAATAGCTTTAGCATAATTCTTAAGTGTCTTATGAGTTTTGAAGTGTTAAATGAGCATTGGCTTCAACATAAAGTCACCAGCTTCCACTAACCCCTAAGAAGAGGGTCAGCCTCTCCTTTGAAGTAGGCATTGACATCTCCTCTCTAGTTAAATGCACCTGCTTTCAATATAAGGCTTTTTTTATCTACATTTAAACTTTGTTGTTTAGTCTAGACACATTTATTAATTATCTTAGCTAGATTTTCTAGATAAATTGCTGCAACTTCTATAACAGCACTTTCTGCTTACCTAGCTTTGATATGGTATAGAGACAGCTTCTTTCTTTTTTCTTCACCAACTTTGCTAACTTCACACTTTTCTTTTGCAGCCTTCTCACTTCCCTAAGCCTTCACAAAACTGAAGAGAATTAGGGTTTTGCTCTGGATTACATTTTGGCCTAAAGAATTGCTGTGGTTCGTTTGGTCTTTTATCCAGACCAGTTTCTCCATATCATCAATAAGGCTGTTTTACTTTTTATCATTTGTGTATTCACTGGAGTAGCACTGTTAATTTTCTTTAAGAACTTTTTTTCTTTGCCTTCACAATTTGGCTAGCTATTTTGTATGAGAGGTTTAGCTTTCAGCCTATTGACATGATTTTTTTCTCACTAAGCTTAATAATTTCTAGTTTTCCCTTTAAAGTGATGGGGGTGCAACTCTTCCTTGGGGGCCATTGTAGAATAAGCAATAGGCCTAATTTAAATATTGTTTTGTCTCAGGGAGGAAAGGAAGAAAAATGGAGTAAATGGCCAGTGAGTGGAGCAGTTGGATTATAAATATTTATCTATTTAATGATTAAGTTTGAGCATGGTTCATAATGTTCCAAAACTAACATCCAAGATATTTGGTCAAAGATCACCATGACAAATATAATAATAATGAAAAAGTTTGAGATATTCTGAGAATTACAAAAATATAAGTAAGCAAATGATATTAAATATTAAATATGTATAATGAAATACTTCCCATTCTTTAATTTTTACCTTTTAGAGTACTTTAAAGATTTGTTGTTGGGGAGTTCATGTATATTTACTCTATCTAAAATAAACATGCATCAGTTAAATTGTATTATTTAATTGTGCAGTATTTTCTTTTGCAGATTCAGGACAAAATGGAATTATTTTATTTTATTTTATTTTTATTTTTCTATTTTTTAAAATATATTTTATTGATTTTTACAGAGAGGAAGGGAGAGAGAAAGAAAGTCAGAAACATCGATGAGAGAGAGACATCGATCAGCCGCCTCTTGCATGCCCCACAGTGGAGATGTGCCCGCAAGCAAGGTACATGCCCCCAACCGGAATCGAACCTGGGACCTTTCAGTCCGCAAGCCGATGCTCTATCCACTGAACCAAACTGGTCTCGGTATTAATTTATTTTTTAAACTTAAGGTTTTTGTGGGTTTTATTTTTCTTTTCTTTCTTTCTTTTCTTTCTTTCTTTTCTTTTGCTTTTTCTTCCTTTCTTTTTTCTTTTTTTTTTTTTTTTTGCTTTGTTATTGCTTTGATGTTTGTAGGGAAAAAAAAGAAAGTCATGTTGATCTAATCTCTGTCTCAGGAAATTTGTGATCAGCTTTGCTAATGGGAGGTTGCTTTTGTGATCAGCTTTGCTAATGGGAGGTTGCTTTATTTAGTAGTTGTGCAATATATTTGGGGAGATAAATTATGAAAAGTAAAGTGGTATCTTACTTGTAAGGTTTATAATTAATACAATAAAAATAGCTAAACGAACACATTTTTGAAGATGTGGGAGTAAGAATGGGTTTCCCTAAATCACTGACTGGAAAAGATTGCAGCCCTAATATGGTCTAAGTCACAACATCTGGGCATCTGGGCAACTTTGCTTCTTTCTATTTTTTTATGCTGTGTGTGTGTGTGTGTGTGTGTGTGTGCTTCTCTATGAAATACAAACACATCAGAGTTTATCTATTGTTACTATTAAATTCTAAAAATGACATCTGGCACATGTGGCACATGTTCTTCTAAATCTACATATGACTATTTATATTTTATTCTCAATGCCCCAAACTAGAATTGACTCATGATTGATACTCAAACTTTTTTTAATTTAAAAATTAATGACAAATTAGTGAATGAAAGAGATAACAGGTGAAAATGGATATCAAATATAAACTACAGGCAGGGAACTCTTCTCATAGGAGATAATACATGCAGAGTAAAATAAAGTGAAGGAGAGAGCTATGTGGAAAAACGGGCTTAGGCAGCAGGGACAGCAAAATCCTCATCTCTAAGGCAAAGTCTTATTGGAGCACTTGAGAAACAATAAGGAGGCAAAGGAAGAAAGACAAAATGCTGCAGAAGGTGACATAGGGGGTTGTAAAATCTTTGGGTTTTACTCTAGATTAAATGAGAGTCAATTAAAGATGTTTATTTTCTTCTTTAACAGAGCAGTGGCTTGATTAAATTTATTTTAAAGAAGCACTCTGGCTGTTGCACTGATAACTGATGTGGGAAGTGCAAGAGGGAATGCAGTGTTGCCAATCTGAAGAGTGATAGTCAAGATCAGAGACATGATAGACTAAGTGAGAATGCTATGCACTGTGTTTGGTGTAGAAATAATTTACAGATATGTTTATGCATTAAAGAGGGTTACCAAGTCCCAGGCTGATGTGGCTTGGTGGTTGACCTTTGACCTATGAACCAGAAAGGTCACAGTTTGATTCCTAGTCGGGTCACATGCCCAGGTTACAGGGTCGATCCCCAGTAGAGGGTGTGCAGGAGGCAGCTGATCAATGATTCTCTCTCATCATTGATCTCTCTCTTTCTCTCTCTCTCTCCCTCTTCCTTCCTCTCTGATATCAATAAAACATATATTAAAAAGAAGAGTGCTACAGGGTTGGGGCCTGAACAAAGGGAAAATAAGTATCACATACAGTTAACAGTCCTGATGGAAGAGCAAGTTTTGATCAGAGGTTGTAGGATCAAGAATTCTTTTGACATATTAAGTGTAAATGGATTTTTTAAGTTTGGAGAGATTGTAGGCAGGTAGAAAAAATATATGGCCTGGTCCAGTGGAGATTGTGATTTCATGAGTCATTAGTGGAATTAGCTTAAATCAACAGAAGAACTAATGCAGGGAGAGTAGGGCTCAGTAAAGAGGTTTGGGTTGTTGTAAAATAATACTCTTTGTTTTGTGTTTTTAACAATTAGTAGTCAAACTTTATTGATTTTAAAATAATTTTGAAATTACAAGTGAACATATATAAAGATATATTCAGTGTGTCTGTATTTATATTTCTTTTTTTCTCCAAAGACAAATGCCCTACACTGCTCTTTGGAAAGTATAAGGCTGTCTTTCTATCATTATTTTCGGGGGTCAAGAGGAGGAGATAGAAATTTCTCCCTTCTATGTCTTGACTTTCACTTAACTTCATGCTTCCAGAGTAGTATTTTCACCCAACCCCTTGTCCAGATATACACACTCATGCACACTCACATACATACATGCATACATACATGTACATACACCTCTTCCTGCTTTAAATTCTGGTCTTTGGTCTGACTGCATATCTCTATCCATATCTCTACTATCTATCTATCATCTATTTATCATCTATCTATCTATCTATCTATCTATCTATCTATCTATCTTATCATCTATCTATCCTTTAATGTGTATTGCTAAATCTAGAAGAAGAATTTTTGGATATAGAAGATCATCATATTCAAACTTCAGTAGAAAATCCAAATTGTTTTCTTAAGTGATTGGGAAAATTAATACTTTGACCAGCAGTGTGTGAGTGCTCCTATTTATCCATGTTATCCATGTCATTACCTCTACCTAGTAAAAAGATGTGTGTGTATGTGTGTGTGTGTGTGTGTGTGTGTGTGTGAAAGATTACATGAGAGTGAGAGAAAGCAAGACATAAATTAGGTTATAAGATAGTTAAGATTATCTTCTCTCTTGCATGATTTAGAAGAAGGGGTCTGAAAGAATGGTCAGGTATTAGAAGGAGGGCTCTAAAATTTTTGTTAACCTAGAGGCAGTGAAACAATGGATGGGACATGACTTCTCACCATGTGAGGAATTTATGATCAGATCATCCTGTGAGTTTACCTCCCATAGAACCCCCTTTCTTATCTACAATTTTTGTTTAACCCATAGATTACTTAGATTTGTGAGGTGTTTTATAATATATATATATATATATATATATATATATATATATATATACACACACACACACATGCATGTATGTATATATATACACACACACACACATATGTATATAAAAGCCTAATGACCATTACAACAGAATGACCACAACAACCAGTTGCTATGACACTCACTGACCACCAAGGGGCAGACGCTTAACACAGGAGCTGCCCTTAGTCCACAGGCCCTGATTGTTGATGGGGCTGGACAGACAATCTCCTGGTCCTTCCTCCTGGCCAGCAGATCCCAATTGCCCGATTCGGGATAGGCCCCAGGCTGGGACAGGGAACCAGGGGTGGGTGAGGGAAGGAGGAGGGAGCAGTCAGAGAGGTGAAGAACCTGATTGGCTCTGATCACCAGCCGAGGTCTACCTGTGCATGAATTGTATGTGTGTGTGTGTTCCCCTCACCACTTAACATTGCATGTTCTAATCACATTTTAAAATTAATTTTTAAATTCTTTGGTTTTATTTTTAATCCCTTGGTGATGGCCAGTTTTTATAAATATTCCATCAGTATATGAAAAGTGTGCACATTTTCTTAATCTGTGTTTATTTGTCCTATTTGGCATAGAATATTTTTTCTTTTATAATACTTTCTTGATTTCTTTTGATTTTAATGGTGTTTTCTTTTGTTTGCTTAATCTATTTTTTATCTTTACTAATTTTGACATTATAACTGCATTTCTATATTTTTTGTGATTAGAGTATCCCTAAGCTTTATCTCCCAGTTTCTATGCTCTTGAGATCAATTAAATTTTAGACTCTAGACCAGATTTAGAAGACCCCTTCAGGAAAGTTATCTGCTTGGATGTCCTCTTGCCACTTTGTAATATTGCTTTTTTATCTTCTCTGCCCTTCAATTGTTTCCTCAAAATTGAGATTTTGAGAAGGTATTTTAAAATTTGACACATCATTTTCATATATCTTTAACCTAGAATGTTTTCAGTACATATTTTACCAAGTTGCTGAAAATAGAAAAATAATTATTTTTTAAAAAATAATTTTGTTAGCAGTTCAAGTAATTTGGAAACACATTAGAAAAGAGACATATGGACTCAATCAGCCATTCTGAGCCATTCGTTAAATGGTTTCAATTTTTTCTGTCTCCTCAACATTCTCACATAATGCTCAGTGTCTCTAGTTTAACCTTCATACAATAACATGAGATACTGAGAGTCTGGATTTCAGCATTTCTGAAATCTTACTTTCACATTGAGACGGGCAGTAGGGCATAACAGTAGAAAAAAAATCACACATGGGCTGTATATTGTAATGGCCTTATCTTCAAATAATAGTCACTCCATGTTGTGTGACTTCCTGCATAGCACTTTGCTTGGATTTTAGGATCCTGAAAGCAGAATGGAAGACAAAATAAGTGTTTTAGTGAAGATTAATTAAGATAATTGTTTCTGTTAATGTCTTTTGTCTCTTCAGATCCATTCCTACACTTCTCGATTCTGTTCTCTGCTTTGGAGGCGCACCTTTATGGACTACACCCAATCACTACTCCAGAGTATTATATAATGTATATATAACCTGTCATAATGACTTCTGCAAGGCATTTAAAAACATTTGTTAAGTAAATAAACAAACAAATAAATAAATAACTTTTAATTACTGATATCTATTATTATTGAATTTACATAGATAACTTTAATAAGCTTTAATAATCCTATCTAATAAAAGAGTAATATGCAAATTAACCATAGCTCTGCTACACCACAAGCCAGGCCCACCAGCCATGCCCACCAGCCAATCAGAGCAAATATGCAAGTTAACATAACCAAAATGACTTCGGCCACCCATGGCATTGGAGGAAGCCAAGCTTTCAGCACACCCTGGCAGGCCTAGGCCTCTGCTTATGGCAACAAAGTTTCAATGGCTGTGTGAGCTGAAGGGTTGGCTCCACTCCTGACTACAAAGTTTCAATTGTAGGAGATAAATCCCAGATACCAGGGCCTCCACTTGGGTCACTGGGGGGCGTGGCCAGTCTGAAAACCACCACAGGCCCCTTGCCCAGGCCACCCCATACCCAAATGGAACATCCACCCTGATCTAGGACACCCTTCAGGGCAAACCAGCTGGCCCTCACCCATGCACCAGGCCTCTATCTAATAAAAGAATAATAGGTAGATTGACCATCACTCCAACACACAAGATGACTGCCCCCATGTGGTCACAAGATCCTGCCCCCATGTGGACACTAGATGGGTCACCACAAGATGGACAGTATGGGAGGGCAGTTGAGAGGGACCAGGCCTACAAGGGAGGGCAGTTGGGGGTGATCAAGCCTGCAGAGGTGGACAGTTAGAGGTGATAAGGCCAGCAAAGGAGGGAAGATGGGAATGACCAGGCCTGCAGGGAAGGGCAGTTGAGGGGTTCATAGGCCTGCAGGGGAGGGCAGTTAGGGGTGACCAGACCTGAAGGGGAGGCAGTTAGTAGTGATCAGGCCCCAAGAAAGAGCAGTTAGGGGCAAACAGGCTGCCAAGGGAGCAATTAGGCATCCATCAAGCTGGCCGAAGAGTGGTTAGGGGATGATCAGGCTGGCAGGCAGAAGTGGTTAGTGCTAATCAGGAAGGCAGGCAGGTGAGGCAGTTGGGAGCCAGCAGTCCTGGATTGTGAGAGGGATATCCAACTGCCCATTAGGCCCGATCCTACTTGGATGGGGCCTAACTGGGCAGTTGGATATCCCTTTAGGGGTCCTGGACTGGAGAGGGAGTAGGCTGGGCTAAAGGACCCCTCCCCTCTGCCCCATGCACCAATTTTGTGCTCCAGGCCTCTAGTAATAATAATAATACCATAAAATGGTGGTATTGTACCATAATACAATGGGAACACAATAACTTGTTAAAACATGATAAATGTACAAATAATCCTGTACATTTTAAAATTACCATTTAATGATTAAATTAAAATTTTATTTTATACTGCAAAACACTGTAGTTTGAAGCTATCACTCTCCATTTACTGACTTTTTGGTAAAGTTTCGAGATGTATTTTGTTTCAATAGTATTAAGAACTAGTATTCATAACTCTATAATCCCACACAGTTTTGTCAAAGTTTTGTTTAAATGAAATAAATATAATGCTCTAGCTTTCACAGTTTTTCTAGCATACATTTGATTAAGTAAATATAACCAATGTATTTCATATTCTAATAGTTACTAATTATTTAGTATTGCTGTATTCAAAGTGTTCAGGGTGCATACTATACCTTGGTTTGTAGCATATGACATTTGAAATGTATATTTTATAACATATGTTTTCATTTTGATTAATGCTCAATGATTATTTGATCTGATATTTCCATTTGCTTTACTCCCTACTCATTTATCATTGCTTTTCTATTTACTAATTGTTTTTATTTACAATTATGATAATAAATTTTCATTTAGATTTGAAAAACTACATATTTTATTTATTATTTTACTGGTATTTCTTCTATAGATTTTTAGAGTGAAGGTGGGGGATGATAGGTGGGTGATAAGTGGTCAACCAAAGAACTTGTATGCATATAGGCATAACCCATGGACACAGACAATAGTGGGTAAAGACCTGGGTTGGAGGTCGGGAGTGGGCTAGAAGGGGTCAATGGGGGAAAAAAAGGTGACATATTTAATATTTTCAACAATAAAGATTCATTTAAAAAAGTTTTTATACATTGAGGCTTTTAGTTCTTTTTGCTATTTTTCACTTTTAATAATTAAATGAATGTTCAGATTACATACGTGGTATATAAAGTATGTTCAAATGTATAATTCATACAGTCAGACACACAAGATTTAGCTAGATTGCTAGATATTTTTGCTTAATGTTTACACAAATATCCTATAATCACATAAATACAATAGAGATTATAAGCATGTGATGGTATATTTCTGGAAATATTTAAATATTTAAAAATTAGTTTAAATTTTGCCCTTGACAGTATTTTCAATCGTTAGCATTTTCTGTATATGCACCCAAGGGTCACCGATATGGTTACTAAACAAGGGCACATATCTGGGTTGCAGGTTTGATCCCTGACCAGGGGGCATGCAGGAAGCAACTAATTGATGTGTCTCTCTCACATCAATGTCACTCTCTCTCCCCTCTCCTTTTCCTCCTTTCCACTCTAAAAAAAAAGAAAAAAAAAATCCCTGAAAAAATTGCCTCATGTGAGGATTAAAATACAAATTAACTTGGGTTTTGTTATGAAACTATGCCATCATTTTTTAATGAAAATAAGTGAGTATTTTTAAAAATTACATGCAGGTTGATCATTTATTTACTTTGTCAAATAATATTATACATTTTTTAATTTTCTGTTATCTCCAAAGTAATTTTTCCACATTAAGACATTTAGTAATACAAGCTTACATACTGTGTTTATATTTGGTAGACCATTAGTACAGTTTATCTTTCCTAGAACCTTACTTACATTTTTTTTAGATAAGCATCTTTTACAATCTGGAAAATGTTCATTCTTCACCACTATGCATCTACAATGTCTGTGTGTGTGTGTGTGTGTGTGTGTTTCATTTTCTCTTTGTTGATGTTAGAAGACAAGAAGAAAACTTTCAATCCTTCTTAAATAATTGAATTAAATATACTTTCTCTATGAAAAATTACTCATCTCCCTCAGGTCTAAACCCATTGCCTTCTATTATTATATTGAGTTTTAAAAATATGTAACCAGAATTCGTATACTTTTAAAGTATAACAAAAGGACTACCATTCTCATGTGGTGAAGGTACTGAGTACAGTAAGTAGTTCTCTTTTATCTTCAATTTCACTTTCTTCAGTTTCAGTCTCTTAGAGTTGACTACAATCTAAAATATTAAACAGCAAATTCCAGAAATAAGCAATTCCTAAGTTCTAAGTGGTGTGCCATTATGAATGGTGTGATAAAATCTCTTGTGATTGCTCTCCATCCCTCTCAGAAGTTAGTCATTCTTTTGTCCAGTGTGTCAATGCTTTACACACTCACTGCCTGTTAATTACTTGTTAACAGATGGCTCTACTATCACAGTGCTTGTATTCAAATAACCCTTATTTTACTACATAATGGGAACAAAATGCAGGACTTGATCGTAAAAAAAAAAAGTGTATATAAGCTTTGGTACTAGAGCGTTTTGGGCATCCACTGGGGGTCTCGGAATGCATCCCCTGAAGATGGGGGGATACTATAGTTTTTGTGTTTTTTTTAGAAATTCTTTGATCTCAAAACATAATTAAAATAAAAATCAAAATTGTGACATTTAAACAATTTAATTCCTTGGAATTTCAGTATCTTTGTGTCAGTGTCATTCTATAATAATGTAGTCTCTTATTTGAAGTCTATCTTAATAGTTTCAGAGATTAAAACTATTTCAAAATATAATTTTTCCATAAAATATTCTCATTCCTTTTTAAAAAAATTTAAACTATATTACTGTCAGAGAATCCTATAACAGAATCATACTTGTGTACCAAGGTAAATAGCTAATTTAAAATTAACATAACCAATTGAAGGGATGAAGTATAGAATACACTACAGATCTTTGCTATTCCCTGAGAGTTGTTCATTTTTCCTTAGGCCTAAAAAGATGTTTGTTTGTTTTTTATTTATTTTCAGCAGACAACAGAAGACTAAAACCCTTTGCATCATTCATAGGACAAAATGATAATTATGTCAGTCTACATTTTGAGTAAAAGTGAAGGTAATGGCAAATATTCATACTATTTACAAACTCCTAAGAATCACCTTTAAATGTTTCTCATACACATTGACAACCAATGAAAGGCAGATAAAACTTGAATATCAAGAGATCAATTAAATTTGCTGCTGAAATTTGGGAACAGTTTTTTAAATAAATGATGGTGGTGATATAAAAAAATTAATGACTGTTTTTTGAGAGGATTGCTTGACTCTGATCCAAATAGTTGCAAAATTCTCTATAACCCACATTTTATATTAAAATCTAAATGAAGAGGGGTGAAGATTAAGTTTACAAGTTACACTCATTGTCTTGGCCTTCTTAATAACTCCTGCACTAAATTCCTCAGTAAGTTACAAAATTAGAGTTCCTTAGTTCTTTTTGTCCCAATTGAGCATTTTCTGCATTAAAAATAAACATTTCAAACTAAAAAAAAAATAATATTTCTATTTATTACCTGTGTTCTAAAGACAAAGTTAATATTATACTTTTTAAAAGTATAGATTTTTATGATTTCAGAGAAGGGAAAGATATAGAAATATCCTATATAATAAAAGGCTAATATACAAATGGACCCTAACAGTGGAACAGGCAGGAGATCTGGGAACAACCAGTTGCTAAGATGTGCACTGATCACCAGGGGTCATCGCTCAATGCAGTAGCTGGCCCCTGGTAGTCAGTGCACTTCGACAGGGGGCCTGCTGCTCAGCCATAAGCTGGCTCTTGGCTGACCAGCACAGCAGCAGTGGCAGGAGCCTCTCCTGCGGCCTCCACAGCAGCACTAAGGATGTCCAACTAATGGCTGAGGAACATCCCCCAAGGGCTCCTGGTCTGGCAGAGGGATGTCTGACTGCCAGCTTAGGCCCAATCCCCTGAAGAGCAGGACTAAGACATCAATTGGACATTCCCTGAGGGGTCCCAGACTGTGAGAGGGCGCAGGCAGGTCTAAGGGAACCCCCTGAGAGCCAGATTTTCATGTACTGGGCCTCCAGTTGATAAAAGAGAATAAAGAATCGGCTGCCTCCTGCTGCCCCACACTGGAATTGAGCTCGCAACCCAGACATGTGCCCTCACAAGGCATCAAACCATGACCTCCTTCTTGTTCATAAGTCTATGCTCAACCATTGAACTGTGCTGGACAGACAAAATATTATGCTTTTTACTGAGTGAAGCATAAGACATTACATAAGAATTAATAGAGTCTATAAAATGCTACTGCCTTAGGCTAAACCAATAGCTACAAATCTCTTAGTAATAAGCAGGTTTTAACATCAATATTGAATTTCTGAGATGTAATAAAAAAACAAATAAATAGGCAAAATAGTTTTATTTCTTATTTTAATTACCTAACACAAAATTTTGTTATGATTAAGGAATAAATAAACTTACTTTCCTAATGTGTTATTTTTCATATGTGCTCCATTTTTTACTATTGTTTTCTACTTTATTCTTTAATTCAAATGAAATATATTTGTGCATCTATGAAAAGAAAGGAACTATCCTAAGCACCATGGGAAATGTAAATATTGCAAAGACAACCACTATCTTTGTGTCCAAAGTCATGCAGCTTTGCGAGTAGCTGTTCAAGTAAATGATTAATTAATGTTCAAATAAATGAGCATTATTTTGAATTATAAAATACTAAGGAAGAAAGACAGTCATGCTTTCATCACATATAGAGGAATCCATAAGGGACTCTGAGACATGTTTAGAATATTAATAAAATTTTCCCCAGGTCTTTTATCAATTAGGATGGAATTCCTCTTGGTTACAGAAACCGCTGTTATAGGAGCTTAGCCAAGCATGTTCAATTTTCTTTTTTTTTTAATATATTTTATTGATTTTATACAGAGAGGAAGAGAGAGAGATAGAAAGTCAGAAACATTGATGAGAGAGAGATATCTATCAGCCGCCTCCTGCACGCCCCACAGTGGAGATGTGCCTGCAAGCAAGGTACATGCCCCCAACCAGAATCAAACCTGGGACCTTTCAGTCCACAGGCCGATGCTCTATCCACTGAGCCAAACCAGTCTCGGCTCAATTTTCTTGTATAAGAGTTGTCTTGAAGTGTGCAATCCAGGGCAGTATATCCAATCTTTCATGAATAAATCAAGAGCTTTCTCTTTTTGCTCCACCATCCTTAGTGACAATTGCTATGCTACAGATATAACACATATTTTAGGCAGTAAGAGAAAGGAAAAATAAATAATGGCATTTGTGTACTATTATTTATGGCTTATTGGAAAAATGCTGTCATACTGCCCCATATAGAAGCACGGGTAAATCTAGAAATTTAATTTTTTCAGCCACTAAAGAAAGAAAAATAAAGAGAGATTAGAATCTGTGTTGAGTGAACCAATTTAGATTAGCTGCAACAATTCAAATCTTTGTATAGAACCACTCAGAATTGGAAAGGAAGTAGCATTATTTCTGTCTTAGTCATCTCAGGCCACAGAGTAGGTCACTAGTCAGCAAACTGCAGATCGTGAGTCACATGTGGCTCTTTGGCCCCTTGAGTGTGGCTCTTCCACAAAATACCATGGCCTGGGAGAGTCTATTTTGAAGAAATGGCCTTGAAGAAGTTTAAGTTTAAAAAAATGTGGCTCTCAAAAGAAATTTCAATCGTTGTACTGTTGATATTTGGCTCTGTTGACTAATGAGTTTGCCGACAACTGGACTAGGTGACATAAGCAATAAACATGTATTTCTCATAGTTGTAGAGGATGGAAGTGCAGGATCAAGGTGCTGCACTTGATTCTGCTGTCTGGTGGGGTTTGTCTTCCTGGCTTGTGGAATGATGCCTTCTGGCTGTAACCTGGCATGACAGGGAGAGGGGGAAGGAGGAGGGAGGAAGAGAGGGTGTGCATATGTTTACTAGTATATAAAATTTTATTGGTATATACATACCTACATATGAACAGGTTCGTATATATATATTTATTTTGCATTGTAAAATATAATATTATATAATTTTCATCTACTATTTAGCAATTTGAAGTTTCCCTTGATCTGCTGATTTGATTTTCATTTTATTTCAGGCACAAGCTTTTGGATTTGGTCATGGTCAGCAATGTTATTTTAATAGATTGTGACTTGGCAGCTATTAGGTCAAAGGAATGGGAGGCAGTGTGAAGAAGGCCAGTTTACATATGAAAATGCTTTAATTAGATAAAAAAAACACATTTCACTTATTTCACAATTAGACTATTAACTTATTAAGGCCATAATGTGAGTCTGAATCAGATTTTTATAGTCCAGAGTCCATAGTGATTAGTGTGACTTTTTTTTTTTTTTTTTTGGCTGGAAAATGTATGTGTTTATACAGGGGTGGGAAAAAGTAGGTTTGCAGATGTTTGTATTGGAAATAATACTTTAATTAATAAGTAATAATACAAGAATAAACTCTGTGTTTTGTGTTCTCATAACTGTAAATCTACTTTTGCTAACCCTTGTACACATTGAAGACTGTATCTATTGAGCACTTGCTGTGTGTCGGTTTACTAAACATTTGACATGAATTTTTTCCTTTAATTTTTTTTTTCAGTAAACCTCTGAGATAATTACTATTATCCTTAGTTTACCTAGAGTGAGAATAACTCATGGAGATTAAGAAACTTGCTAGAGTTCTCAAATTAAATAATTGTGCAACTACAGTCAATCTAGGTTGCTTGATGTCAGAAATTCATCTTGAAACCAACAGCCAGCTATGTCTTCAGAATGTCTGTTACAGAATCTAAGACCAGTTCATGGTCTTATCTATATTACTTCCTGCCAGATCCCTCATGTTGTACAACATTCTGGTCAAGTACTTAGGAGACCTATGCCAAAGTGAGCATTGCTGCTGATTAACAATGGGACCCTGACCATTGTTTTCTTGCTTTTGTTACTGGGAATTGCTGATGCAATTTTGAGTAGTTATAATCATAGGCAAAATGATGCCTTATAACTGGGGAATAATGTTGTTAAATGGAAAAGGGTAATTAAAGTTGCTGATTAGCTAACCCTGAGCTGGGGATAGTATCCTAAATTGTCCAGGGGCCCCATGTAATCAGAGCCCTTATATGGGACAGAGGGAGGAAGGAGAGTCAGTATCCAATTTGGGAGAAAGATGACAGGATAAAGAATTTGAGGCAGCCTTTAGAAGCTGGATAGGGTAAAGTCACAGATTTCCCTGTACAGTTTCCAGAAGGGTCTTGGGCCTACTAATACATTGATTATAGCCCTATGTAATTCTTTTTAGACTTCTGGCTTCCAGCACTGGAAGATAATGAATTTGTATTGTTTTAAGCCACTGAGTTTGTGGTCATTTGTTACAGCAACAGTAGGAAATTAACAGAATTATTGTTACAAACCTTTAAAGTAGATATCATTATTCCTGCTTTGTAGAAATGGTATTAAGGCTCAGAGTTTAAATGACATACTTAAGGAAACTCTACCATGAAATACTGAAAAGGAAATTAACTCAGGTATTTTGATTCCAAATCCAATGTACTTTTAACTGGAAATGATGGCATTGGATGATATACTCTGGATGATATACTCTCTAAAGTCCTTCTAGTTCTAGCATTTAGTGATTTAAAGTGTCAAGCAAAATCACAGACTAAAATGTGAGAATTTGTTGGATGTGTATCTCCTCACTTCTCAGGAATGTTTCTGAAGCAAAAGATTTTGGCATCTTTTTGTTGCAGAGCAAAATATGTCATGTTTTTTGCTTGTTTTGTTTCCTCAAATGTAAGCTTATCTCCTTTGCTCCTTCTAAAGTTTAGCTGCTAAAGCTCTTTCACAAACATAACTGAAATAGGTTTCTCCTTCTGAGACTGTTAAGGATTTACTGACAGTTTGCCAAACTTACTTTCTGCTGGCAGAAACTGACTTTTGTCTCATCTGTTTCTTTAATGAAATGTCTTTCAACATTGAAAACATTTTGAACAAGAAGGATTCAGTTAAGCATTGGTTTTGAAACATATTACATTGTAATTTCTTATATACATGTTAACTAATTCTATACATATATGTACTGATTAGAGGCCTGGTGCACAAAATTCATGCACTCAGGGGGAGGTCCCTCAGCTGGTCAGTGCTCTCTCACAGTCTGGGAGCCCTTGGGGCATGTCTGACTGCTGGCTTAGACCCAGTCCCCATAGGACATCCTTAGTGCTGCTAAAGAGGCAAGAGAGGCTCCCTCTACTGTTGCTATACTTGCCAGTCATGAGCCTGGCTTCTGGCTGAGGGCTGCTCACTAACTACTGGAGTACAGCTCCTGCATTGAATGTATGCTCCCTGGTGGTCAGTGTGCATCATAGCAATCGGTTGTTCTGCCTTTTGGTCAATTTGCATATTAGCCTTTTATCATATAGGACATACTTTATAATATATTTTTTATTTTTAAATATCATCTTTAAGTGTCAACATTTTATTTTTAGAATATCATTTAATAGAGGCAACTGTGTAGACAATTTTATAGTCCATATGATCTCTGTTGATCTTTACAAAAATTTGAAAAATCTATGTACATAAGAAGGTGTAAAATGAAAGAAAAATAAATTATTTGTATGTGATAAGTTGTGTTTATATGCATATCTATACATAAAACTTCATCAACCACTGTGTATAAACAATGACACATTTGTATTTAATATGTAGGCAAATAAGAGAAAAAAAATTGGAGGAGAACCAAGATGGCGGCATAGGTAAACACCTATACTGCTACCTCGCACATATAAACTGATGTACAAAAGGATAGATACAGAGTCAGTAAAGCCTCAAACAGACTGAAATTATAGCAGGAAGATTAAAGTTAGGTGGGGTAGCTGGGAGATCAATCAAGGGACTTGTATGCATGCATATAAGCATAACGAATGAACACAGACACTGGGGGGGGTTGGGGTATGCCTGGGAGGGATGGGGGGCATGGGGAGACATGTATAAAAAATTAATTTAAAAAAATTTCAAAACTAAAACTAAAAGACAGAACCACAGGAAAGCTGGATGAGTGGAAATTCTAAAACTAGAAGGAATGAGAGGGGCACACAGAGACCCAGAGGAGCTTCAAAAAGCTGAGGTACGGAGACGCATGTGTGGAGAGAACGGGTAATGGAGTACTTGGCTGGCTTTCTCTGGCGAGAGGGAAACGGAGACTCCCAATGGCATTGAACCCCTTATCCTATGACACTAAACCCCAGGTCCAGCCGAAATTCATACGGGGGGGGGGGAGTTTGGACTGTGAAAAGGGAGAAGTGCACGGAACTTTAGGGGAGTTGCAAAAGGGCAGAAGTAAGTCAGGTAGCGCGCACAGCACTGCACGCAGAAGATCAACTGCTGATTGTGCTGCTGGCTTTCTCAAGAAGGAGAGAGACAAAGCATCCCAACTGCACCACTTTTAACTCCACTAAACCCCGTATTTAGGTGAAACCCTGGGGACCCAGATTCATATGGTCTGGGAGCGCAGGGGAGCCAGAGGAGCAGAAGTCTAGAGGCACTGCGAGAGAGCGTGTGCGCATGCGAGTGCACACACACACACACAGGGACCATTCCAGTGATTACCCAGTCATGTGAGACTCAAGGGCCGTGGAGGGTGGGGCCAACTGGAAGGCAAGGCAGTCCCTTAAGCCCTGAGACTCCATCCATCCCAAGCTCAACAGAGAGGCTTTTGCGGTTTTGCAAGTCCTGTATCATAGGCTGAATCCAACACAGAAGCTCTCCTGGCATAGTGAAAATGCCAAGACAAGGGAAGAGATCACACAAAAAAGAAATGGACAAAAACAAATGACTGGATATAGAGTTCAAAACCATGCTTATAAGATTTTTCAAGTATATCACAGAAAAAGTTGGATAAAGTTAGCGAGACTCAAGAGGAGATGAAAAAGAACCAACTGGAGATGAAAAAGAACCAACTAGAGATGGAAAAGGACCAACTAGAAATTAAACATACACTGACTGAAATAAAAAATATTATACAGAGACCTAACAACAGACTAGAGGAAGGCAAGAATCAAGTAAAAAATTTGAAATATAAAGAAGCAGAAAACACTCAACTGGAAAAGCAAGAATAAAACAGAATCCAAAAATGTGAAGAAAATGTAAGGAGCCTCTGGGACAGCTTCAAGCGTACTAACATCAGAATTGTGGGGTGCCAGAAGAAGAGAGAGAGCAAGATTCTAAAAACCTACTTAAAAAGATAATGACTGAAAACTTCTCACATCTGGTAAAAGAAAGTCTTACAATCCAGGAAGCACACAGAACCCCATATAAAAGGAGTCCAAAGAGGACTACACCAAGGCACATCATAATTAAAATGCCAAGAGCAAAAGACAAAGAGAGAATATTAAAAGCAGCAAGAGAAAAATAATTCATTACCTACAAGGGAGCACCCATATGACTGTCAGCTGATTTCTCAACAGAAACGATGCAGACCAAATGGGAATGGCAAGAAATATTTAACGTGATGAATAGCAAGAACCTACAACCAAGAATACTCTATCCAGCAAAGCTATCATTCAGAATTGAAGGGCAGATAAAGAGCTTCACAGAGAAGAAAAAGCTAAAGGAGGTCATCAACTCCAAACCAGTATTATATGAAATGCTGAAAGGTACTCTTTTAGAAGAGGAAGAAGAAAAAGGTAAAAGCCAAAAAATTATGAACAACAAATACCTATCTATCAACAAATGAATCTAAAAATTAAGTGAATTAAAAATTTGATCAACAGAATAAACTGGTGAATATAATAGAATCAGGAGCACAGAAGGGGAGTGGACTGATAGTTCTCAGGTGGGAAGGGGAGAGGGGTGTACAGGGAGAGAATGTACAAAAATCATAAACCTATAGATGGGGTCAATGGGAGGTAGGTTGGGATCTGGGTGGAGGGGAGCTATCGAGGGTAAAAAAGAGAAACAAATGTAATAATCTGAATATTAAAGATTTAATTTTAAAAAAAAGAGAGAAAAAAATTATACATGGAATGCTGCTTAACTGATCTGTAATTCTAAAACTCCCTAGATCCTGAGTTGAAGTATAATTTTGGGTCCACTTAGCATAGGAGTCAGGTAGTGTATTTAAAAAATGCATTCAATAAATTTAAACAAAGATTTTATAAATAAAGCTGCAATGATTTAAAGGAGTAAAAGCAATGGATAATTTATTATTCATCCATAAAATTTCAAATGTTATTTTAATATTTAATATTTTCTTAGTAAATTTATATGAAATTCTTGTCCAGGTGTGTATCTAAGGGACTTCTATTAGTGTATTTGTCCTTTTCATCCATTGTTAAAACTCCACTTTTTTCAATGATCTCTTGACTTATATTTCTAATTGCAATGAATATTTACTTCTAAGTCAGTATTTGTCTATAAAATTTAGACTTTCCATAAACTCTACTTCAAATACATTCTCATTTTCCACTAGTTGCTTATTCTAAATACAGCATCCTGTTTGTGGGATATGAGAGGTGTCTATATCTACATATTTGTTGAAACTACAGCTGTACATTTCTGTGAAAAAATGTGATGTTGGCATTGAGGTGAACCCATCAAAATTTGTTTTTGCAGGAAGAGATTTTTCCACATAATCTAAGCCCAAGCAGCCACCTAATTGCAAAAATAACAGTAAGAAATGGAAATACTTTGCATATAAGTTTTATAAATCTCTACTGGTTGCAACACTCAATTACTTCTGTTATTTTTTTTAGAATTTATTTTTTAGCTTTTCAGGACTTGTCAGGCTATGGTGTCATGGTGGGAAAAAACATAAAAAACTATAAGATTACCCTGTCATTGATGAACTTTACATTCATTGAGGCTACAGATTATACACAAAAAAGTTAAATATTAGAATAAAATACAGTCAAACCTCCATTCTTCAATGTCTCTCATCTCAAACAATTCAATTATTGACCAAGTTGTCACTGAAAAAAATGTCTCAGTTGTTGAGCCATTGGATTTTGACCTGACAACCTTTTCATGCAGATACATCAGCATGACAAAAAGCCATCTCTAGGGGAACAAACAAAGGAGAGAATGCTCGACAGTTTACCACTGAACCTCTAAATTGTGCTGTGAATATATACATATATTTTTTTTCTTTCATTGCTGGCAAGATGGATGACTAGCCCAATTTTAAAACATAAAGAGGCTATCAAGAGTGTTGATGTTACTAAAGGTGTGAAAGAAACAATGATCACAGGCAATTGAAAAGGTAGAAATTTCCCTGTTGATTTGCATAAGTGAAAAGCAGTTAACCAGTTTTAGTATTTCAGAGGCAGTGATATGTGAAAAAGCAAAGATGCAACATACTAACTTCCTTAAAGACACCCCTCTCATGAGTACCAGTGCTAAAACTGATTTGTTTAGGGCCAGTAAGATGTGGTTCAATATATTTAAAAAGTGTTTGTTTATCGATTAAACAGTGCATTGTACATGTATGGTATAAAACAGGGAATGATTTGTGGATCTAGCATGGATTAATTCTGTTTACATTATTCCTAATGGGAAAATATGATTCCGTTTTCAAACAAACTGCTTCTTGAATAGCCCTCCGAATAACTTAAATTTGAAAATAAAGGTTCCAATATAAATGTTAACAGCGAATTCTTGGTATGTGTATAAGTAATCTACAAGTAAGTCAATGTGGTTTAATCGTTCATTGAAATGAATAAGAGGTGATAGTGAAAAGAAAACCTTTCTATATGTATGGATCATGAATCATTTTAATGCATAAAGAACCACTCATTTGGCAGTTATGTCAGGAACTTTATATACCTTAATGTAATAAATGATCACAACAATGGAATAGACTTGTTCATACTATTTTTTAACAATCCTTTGTATTTTGGTGGGGTCTGTTGTTTATTTTAACTCTTTCATTTTTTATTTTAATCCTTTCTCTTTGCTTCTTTCTTTTTTTAAAAATATATTTTATTGATTTTCCACAGAGAGAAAGGGAGAGGGATAGAAAGTCAGAAACATTGATGAGAGAGAGACATCGATCAGCTGCCTCCTGCACGCCCCCCACTGGAGTTGTGCCCTCAAGCAAGGTACATTCCCCTGATCAGAATCGAACCTGGGACCTTTCAGTCCATAGGCTGCCGCTCTTTCCACTGAGCCAAACCGGTCTTGGCAACATTCTTCTTAAGGAAGCGGTTAAATAACATGATAAAGGCCACATGGCTAGAAAATCTTTTATGAAAATACAATTAGGGCTTTTAATGCCAAAGTACATGTTGTTTTTTCTGTGCTCTACTGCTGGAATTGCCTAGTTTTTCTATCCTGGTAACAAGCTATCTTATAATTTTATAAAGATGTTAGGAATGTCTTACCAGCTATAAACACTTATGAAGCTTATTTACAGTCAAAGACAAACTATTTGGCACTTAGAAATACCTTTTTGGGAGGGGCAATAATAATAATAATAGCATTCCAAATTATTTTAAGCCAATTATTTAGACAAGAAAGAGAAATAGTGACATAAACAGATCAATAATTAAATTGTAAAAAAGCAAAAGTGTTTATATGAGCACACACTATCATTTTTGTATTAATTCTATAGTTATTAAATGCTTTCAAAAGGTTATTTTTTCTTAGAATAAACATTACTGCCAAGTAACCATTTGTTCATCCAGGAGTTATTTGTAGATAATGAAAAGGAACCATATGTGATGAGGTTTAATTATAGTTGAAATCATCATGTGCTTTTAAATAAGATTATGAATTGACATCTTTGAACATTCTTAAGATTTATTTGTAGAGGAGATGTGCCACAAACTGCTATTAATTAACTCCTTATCCAATGGTGAGAACATTATGTACTAATATCAATAAATTGAATCCCCTAAGAGCCCATATTTAAAGCTTTCTAAAGCATAAATAAACATATATTTAGATTCTAAAATATTTTATAGAGTGGAATTTAATGATAGTGATTTTTAAGGAGAAACATTTTAAATGAATGGGTAGATATTAGAATCTAGGATAAATTGGTTTAAGGCTTAAATTTTGAGAATCTTCCAATATGTATATTAAAATCGATTTAACTGTCATATATATACAAATAATTTATATGTGTGTGTGCATGTATATGTGTATGTATGTATATTGTCAGCATATTGAATTACTAGTTCATAAAATTCTAACTTAGTGTACCTTGTAATACATGTGTCATATGTTTATCAGTGTTACCATTGTTGGGAAAAGGCAGATTTCTTTGGCTATACATTTATGCTGGATATATTACTTTATAACTAGTGGCCTGGTGCATAAATTTGTGCACATTGAAAGGAAATTAATTAGAATAAATATTTTAATATTACTATTCACCCTTTCTCTATAATAGAAGTATCAACCAAAGTCCTATCAACAATGACAGATAGAAACACAATGTGCAATTGGCACCAGTGAGAACTTTATATGTATTTTGCATGTGCAAGTCAACTTAGCCATTTGTATATATATAGAGAATAAAGTTTCTTAATTAGACCTTCTTTCTGATTTACCTAAATTTTTTTTCAGTCCAGTGAAGCACCCCAACTTCTCTTTCAGGTAATTGTCAGCAACAAAGCAGTAAATATCAACATGAAGCGGATTATTGTGTAGATCACACAGGGACAATAAAGGGTAAAAATATTTAACTGTAGCAGTGATTGACTATATTCTGTGCAGTAAGAAAACCTGAAGTAATTTTCAAGGTCCACCATTTCTTACTTCTTTTCAGATGGGTCAAGTTTCTAAACTCTCTAAATCTCCATTTTCTGGCTAATGAAAAGAAAATAGGATTCCACTGAGTCTCCTAGCTACCTACTCCAGGACTTCTGTGAGGATCAAATGAGATGAGGTATGGGGAAATGCTTGACAGACATTTGGTTAAAGTGTCTAAAGCAACTCCTGTTCCTGGGCTGAAGAAACTGCAAGGAGGCTAGTTGCTAGGGAGAAGAAACTGGGTGTTGCTATGTGACATCATTACTTGGCACCCACAGCAACAGTTTCCAGGCTGGGCTGGGTGTGGGCCGCAATTTGCACCATGATGTCTTGGCAGTGTTGGCTGCAACTAGTAGGATGTTGCTCCACTGTGGTGGCGAGGCCTGTGTCCCACTTGAGGGAAGCTGAGTGTTACTTTGTGTGACCATGTCCATGGCGCTGTTTCTCTGTAAATGGCTAGTGTACATTACAGCAGCTCCTGCATTGAACACCTTCCCCCTGGTGGTGTGCATCATAATGACCGATTGGATGATTGGACACTTAGCATATTAGCCTTCTATATATATATGGAGATAATTTTTGTGTGTCAATGATGCAGGAATTACAGTGGGGAATAATTTAAACGTTAAATAAGGTGAGATTTTTCTCCTTTGAACAAGTAAGGGATCTAAGGATAAGTTTGTGGTCTACCCACACTTAACTCATTAGTGTCTCCTGCATATTATATTTACAGTATTTTATTCATTCTAAGTATTTTATTCATTCATAATTCATCTCTGAAATTGGAATGCATCATACAACTGATGCTGTTTTATGATGCTCAGACAGAAGTTGCAATGTAGTCTCCATGACCGTGCCTGTGGGGACTTGGTCAGAGATATTTGCTGCCACATCAGTGGAAGTTTAACTATCAATGTTAGATTTGCCATTTAAATGTCAAATAATTTAAAGATCATTTGAGAAGTGAGTTCAGTTGTTGCTTGAAAACAGTCCATTAATAAGTTATAGTAATATAAAAAATCATTAAAAGGTTCAGAATTGAAAATGTTTTATTTAGAAATGAAGATTGGGTCCAACGTGTTGACTATTGTTAATCGCCTGTCACTATATTCTTTATCAAACAGTGAAGTACTTAGCTCTGATATCTATAATAAAGTTACTTGTTTGTTCAACCCAAGGATGATATAGATTTAGAATTGCTAACCCATGCCTCTATAAAAAACAAATGTACGAAGAGTACAGTGTTGCTATTCAGTACATTCTGTTGTTAGTCTTAACAAAACACTGTTTTTAAAAGTTAGCCTTAACTAAAACATTGTTTTTAAAAGTTAGGTCAGCACTGACCAGTGTTATTCAATGGTTAGAGCTTTGGTCTGTGCAACAAAGGGTAAAGGTTCGATTCCTGGATTGCAGGTTTTGATTGAGGGGAAGGAATGTAATAAGAATAGAGCCAAAATAATTTAATAATTATTCACCTTACTAACTATAAACAAGGAGTTTTCTTACAGACCCTGAGAAACTGGAGGATAAAACAAGTTTCTATAAAAATAAGATGCCTCAATGGGTCCATTACTCAGAAAAGAAATACATTTTGAGAACAAATCAAGAACAGGGCACTCTTTGATTTTGTGGCTGTGCTGAGACTCTGACCTGCTCTGGGAGTTTGCCTCAGGAACGCTGCCCATTCTGTCCCAGGAACAGGGCTGAGCTGTTTGTAACACCATAGATTTGCAACCTTGTTATGGGACTTTGAACTCCTAAAGGCTGTGCAGAAGACCCTCCTCTTCCCTTTCCTTGTTATACTTGCAGCTTGCAAGTACATGAAGTTATCTCCTTCCTCATCCTATATAATAAAAGCATAGTATGCAAATTGTTTCCTCAACCAGAGTTCTTCCAGTTCAACTAGGGGATGGGCCAGCCAGGCCAGGGAAAGCGGATGGGGGAAAGGAGAGAGTCACTTACACTGGCAGGCAGCCAGGGGGAGGGAGGGAGGCCCTGGCTGGCAGCTAGAAGCCACTAGGGATCCTTTCAGTGCATGAATTTTGTGCACTGGACCTCTAGTGGGTATATAATCAGCCAACTGGCGTGGTGGATCAGAGTAAAACTTCCAGGGTGACTGACTGCTCTCCCCATATTGCAGGCATTATTGGAATAAATGCTCCTATATGATTAAACTCTGTCTCTGCTTAATTTGACTCAATAAGCAACAGTAGGCCTAGGACCCATTGTGTCGGTTTTAGTTTGATCCTGGTCTGGAGTGCATGCAGAAGGCAGTGATCTCTCTCTCTCTCTCTCTCTCTCTCTCTCTCTCTCTCTCTCTCTCTCTCTCTCTCCCTCCCTCCCCTATTTCTTTTTCCTATCTCTTCCCTCCTCCCCCACCCTTTCCACTCTCTTTAAAAATCAATGAGGAAAAATATCTTTAGGTGAAGATTAACAAAATAAATCTTAAGTCAGCTATTTAGCTGTCTCTTCCAAGAAGAGGAAACTGAAAACTTACAAGTGAAAACTGAGGACTCAATACCCCACTGCTGGTTAAAAATGGAGAAAGCAGGGTAGCAGGAGGAATGTAGGTAGTTCTAGAAGCTGAAATCACTGCTGACAGCCAGCAAAGAAATGGAACCTGAATTCAGAAAAACCTAAATGATGTGAAAAGTAGGTTTCCCCAAAACTGTTCCAATAGGACATTTCTAACACTTTGATTTCAGCTTGTGAAACCTAGAGCAGAGAAAACCATCTGAACCAAGTTGAATTGAGTGAGATGATACATTTTATTGTTTGTAGTATTATTTATGGTAGAGATGTAAAATGAATGCAGTACCCTTCCAAATAATTCATAACTTATATGTATCCTGAGAAAAGAAAAATCAGACAACAGAAAATACCCAAATATTTAAATGTGTAAAGGGCATACACAAGGGCGGATCCAGGAACCATAAGTAACATTTCAAAGGGGAGTAAGTACAGTGACAGTGGCATCTCAATGTAATGAGAACTCCTGGATTTGATGTGAGAAAGAGGAGAGACTTTCATGGAAAAACTGAAGTTTAGTAAACTCTGCAGTTCTGCTCATAGCACTCTACCAGTGTTCATTTCTAAGTTTTGCAAATTGTACTATATTTATGTAATATTTGGGAGGAGCTGAGTGAAGTTATATGAAAATGGTCAGTATTATTTCTGTAGTAGTTTTCTAAGACTACATTGCTTTAAACATTTAAAAATATTATGGAATTGGGATGAGCTATTAGCAGGAAGTCCTGGAGAAAGAGGAGTAGTCTAAGAAATGCTGCTTTCCCAATATGCTTTGTGAGAGAAAATATATGGGAAAATGCACATTGCCATTTCAAGACACAAAGTAGCCATAAGTTTAAGAGTGGTTTCAATTTTCTTTTCTTTATCCTATATAATAAAAGAATATATGCAAATTGACTGTACCACCATTATACCCACAAGCCATGCCCACCATCCATTAGGAGCAAGTATGCAAATTAACCCAACCAAGATGGCTACAGCCACAGAGAGAGCAGGAGAGAGGTTTGGGTTGCCTGCAGCAATGGAGGAAGCCAACCTTTCTGCACACCTGGCCAGCCCAGGCCTCTGTTTAAGGCAACAAATTTCTAATAGCTGCTGCCATAGAATGAGCAGAAGGCTTGGCTCTGCTCCAGGCTACAAAGTTTCAATTGTAGAAGATAAATAAATCCCACTTACCAGGGCCTCTGTTTGGGTCACCGGGGTGTGTGGCTGGACTTGAAACCACCATAGGCCCCTCACCCAGGTCCCCCTTGCCCCAAAGGAATCTCCACCCTAATCTGGGACACCCTTCAGAGCAAACCAGCCCCCCCATCCTATCTAATAAAAGAGTAATATGCAGATTGATCATCATTCCAACACACAAGATGACTGCCCCATGTGGTTACAATATCCTGCCCCCATGTGGAGATTAGATGGCCACCACAAGATGGCCAGCAGGGGAGAGTAGTTGGGAGGGACCTGGCCTTCAATGGAGGGCAGTTGGGGGGGGCGATCAAGCCTGCAGAGGAGGGCAGTTGGGGTGACCAGGCCAGCAGAGGATGGAAGTTGGGGGTCACCAGGACTACAGAGAAGGGCAGTTGAGGGGGACCCAGGCCTGCAGAGAGGGCAGTTAGGGGTGACCAGGACCACAGGAGAGGGAAGTTAGGGGCAAACAGGTTTGCAGGGGATCAGTTAGGCATCAATCAGGCAGGCAGGCAGAAGCAGTTAGGGGCAATCAGGAAAGCAGGCAGGTGAGCAGTTGGGAACCAGCAGTCCTGGGTTGTGAGAGGGATGTCTGTCCAAGTAGGATCGGGCATAAATGGGCCTACATGGGCAGTAAGACATCCCTCAAGGGGTCATAGAATGGAGAGGGAGCAGACTGGACTGAAGGACATCCACCCTCCATGCACAAATTTCGTGCTCTGGGCCTCTAGTATCAAATAATATAATGAAACATCCACTGTTCTGAATTATCTGTAATTATATTTAAACTGGAGGCCCAGTTCATGAAAATTCATGCACTTGGGGGGTTTCCCTCAGCCCAGCCTGTACCCTTTCACAATCTGGGACCCCACTGTGAAACAATCATTGGCCTGGCCTGAGATCAGGGCTTTTCTTCCCCAGGCTGTAGGCAGCTGGCCCCACTCCCGCTGCTTGCTATCTGTGCAGTGCTGCACCCCCCTCTCCTGACACCGGTGGCTTCCCCCTGCAGGCTACAGGCTGGGGTGCAATGTCTTGGCTGGCTTGGGCCTTCCTCTTTCTTTGCTGTGCGGTGGGGCCAACCCAATGAGGGGACTACCTACCTGAAAACTCCTAACTGCTTGCCTGCCTACCAGATCACCACTAACTGCTGGTCTGCCTATCTGATCACTCCTTACTGCTTGCTTGGGAGCAGGGCCAGCACTGACTTCTGGTTGGTCAACCTCTAGTCATTACTGCTCATTACAGTCCAGGGATTTTATATATTAGGATGATATAATTTATCATATTAGAGATAGTGAAGACAGGGGTGACAATGGGGAATATTCTCATTTAGGAGATCCTATATTTATTGTGTGAATTGAAATCTATGAAAACTAACAAAAATGAAGCACAAGGTAACACTGTGGGTTTTTAAAGGCACTTGCTAATTCCTGAGGAAAAAACATGGAAGAGCAAACAAAAGGAATTAAATTTCTGACCATTTTTCATTATTTTTTTAAATGTTTTATTGATCTTTAGGTAGAAAGGAAGAGAGAAGTATAAGAAACATCAATGAGAGAGAAACGTAATCCATTGACAGCTCCTGCATGTCCCCTACTGGGTTGGATCCCACAGCCCAGGCATGTGCTCTGACTGGGATTTGAACCAGTGACTTGTTGGTTCATAGGTAGATGCTCAACTACTAAGCCACACCTGCTGTGCTCTTTCTTTGTCATGCCAGTCAAACACTTTATGTGTATTTCAGTTTTCCCAAATGAAACATTTTAGAATTTATATTTACCTTTAACATTCTGTGTTTTGAATATGGTATTTAAATAATCACAAAGCTAAATAAGTAAGATAGCGAAAAAGCTGTAAAATCTTCAAAATTTAGGCAACTGTTCACATAAACAAACTTTTTTATATTTGAAATCAGGTTTGTCAAATGAGTCAAACTAATCTTATTGCAAGAAACAAAGTATTTAATTTTTTTTGGGGTATTTCTAAGGTAATAGCTGTTCATGACGGATATAAGTTATTAAAAAATTCCACAAATTTAAAGAAAACCTCTCCAGATTTCTATTACACAAAAATAATTACCGTTGCCTAGCCGATGTGGCTCAGTGGTTGAAGAATTGGCCTATGAACCCAGAGCTCACTGGTTTGATTCCCTTCAGGATACATGCCTGGTTTGTGAGCTTGATTCCAAGTAGTGTACGTGCAGGATGCAGCTGGTGAGTGTTTCTATTTCTCTATCGCTTTTCCTTCCTCTCTCTCTATATCAATAAAAACATACTTAAAAAGTAATAAAAAGGCCTTATTTTACTTTTTTTCTTAAAAAAAGCAGCAGTGAAATTATAATAATTTTGTATCTAATATGTTTTTTACAAAATAGAGTATTAAAAACTCTAATATTAAAAATGACAAAAATTAAGAGATTATAACATATAATTTCAATGTATTTTAATTCTAAGCATCACTGATAAACTCACTGCTTTAAAATAAGAGTAATTTGCATAACCATTGCTACACAACTGCATGATTATGTTAGTTTTTATGTAATCAGGCTTCTAATACTTACCTAGTACATTCTGTTGTATATCCTTAATTCACACAACTGTTTTTTTTTATTTTTATTTTTATATATTTTTATTAATTTACAGAGAAAGGGAGAGAGAGAGAGAGAGAGAGAGAGAGAGATCAATGATGAGAGAAACCACTTATTGGCTGTTTCCTGCATGCCTCCCACTAGGGATCAAACCTGTACTCTGGGCATGTACCCTTGATTGGAATCGAACTTAGGACCCTCTATTGAACCTGACTATCTATCCATGAGCCAAGTCAGCTAGGACCACACAATTGTTTAGTAGAAGAATTCTATTTAGATGGATTTGGTGTTTACCACCATATACTTGCCATGGAATCTTCATTCTGTATTCTTATTTCGATATATCTCTTAGAAATAAATATAAATGTTTGTTTAAATGTAGTTTTTTTTCCCTCTCAGAAGAACTCATGAATTTATATAACATGCTAGATGTTATATAAAATGCTTTGTCTACTTGAATTTATATAAATTTCTATCATCTGTGGCACAATAATTATATCATAACTAAAGGCCTGCTGCACAAAATTTGTGCATGGTGAGGGTGTGTTCTTCAGCCCAGCCTGCACCATCTCCAATCTGGGACCCCTTGAGGGATGTCTGACTGCCCATTTAGTCATGATCCCAGTAGGACATTCCTCTCACAATCCAGGACTGCTGGCTTCCAACTGCTTGCCTGCCTGCCTTCCTGATTGCCCTTAACCACTCTGCCTGCCAGCCTGATCACACCCTAACCACTCCCCTCAGCCTAATTGATACCTAACTGTCTCTGTCAACCCGATTGCTAAATGCTCTCTCCTGCAGGCCTGGTCCACCTCAATTGCTCTCTCTTGAAGGCCTGGGTCCCCCAAAATTGCCCTTTGCTGAAGGCCCATTTACCCCTAACTTCCTTCCTCTGCTGGCCTGGTCACCCCTAACTACCCTCCCCTGTAGGCTTAATCCTCCCCAACCATCCTCTCTTATAGGCCTGGTCTTTTCCCTGCTGGCCATCTTGTGGTGGCCATCTTGTGTCCACATGGGAGCAGTCATATTGTGTGTTTTAGTGACAGTCAATCTGTATATTACTCTTATTATATCAGATAGAGGCCTTGTGCCTGGATGAGGCCTGGCTGGTTTGCTCTGAAGAGTGTCCCGGATCAGGTGAAGATTCCCTTGGGGCATGGGGTGGCCTGGGTGAGGGTCCTGTGGTGGTTTGCAGGTTGTCCATGTCCCCTTGTGACCCAAGCAGAGGCCTAGTATCTGGGATTTATCTTCTGTAATTGAAACTTTGTAGCCTTACGTGGAGTCTAAGGCAGGCCAGGGTGGGCAGAAACCTTGGCTTCCTCCATTTCCTGGGAAACCCAAGTCTCCTGTTCACTCTGTGGCTGCAGCCATTTTTGTTGGGATTTATTTATCTTCTATAATTGAAACTTTGTAGCCTTGAGTGGAGGTTTGGGCCAGCCAGGAAGTTTGGCTTCCTCCATTGGTGGGGAAACCTAAGCCTCCTGCTCCATCTAGCTCTGTGGCTACTGCTTTTTTGGTTGCCTTTTCTGTAATTCAAACTTTGTAGCCTTGAGTGGAGTCCACAGCTGGCCAGAGTATGTGGGAAGCGTGGATTCCTCCATTGCCAGGGAAACCCAAGCCTTCTGTTCACTCTGTGGCCACAGCAATCTTGGTTTGGTTGATTTTTATACTTGCTCCTGATTGGCTGGTGGGCATGGTTGGTGGGTGTAGCAGAGGTATGGTTAGTTTGCATATTACTCTTTTATTAGATAGGATAAGTCTTGGTAGTAAGTATTGTGTACCAAATTTGCCTAACATTCAGTATAGTCTTTTCATTTGTATATTCCATTTCTACTATTTTCAGGCTATTTTCCATTATCAATACACTATTTTTTTTCTGAGATTTAAGCTCTTTATATTTTTGTATGCATTCACTGTGGCTGGTTCAATCCTACTGTTTGTTAGTGATTTGGTTTTCATTTGTCAGTATGTCTATTTCATTCCTTTCTATATATAGATTATATTCTCTAATAAAGTGATTTTGCATTTCTGTGTGTTTAGTTTCCTATTTTTCCATCAATAAATTATTTTATTTTCTCATATTTTAGTTCATCTTTACTATATTTATAGTTTCCTACAATTGTTCTAGAGCAAAACAATTATGATAAATACTTTTCTATTCTTTGCAATATGATTTTTCCCCTAGTCTGCATTCTTCACTTGACTTTTTCATTTCCTGTTCAAATATTTTCTCTAAATCTTTAAGGAAAGTATAACTCCCAATTTATAAATACAGGATTAATTACTAGAAAGATCACTTCTCTGTATTAATTTTAGAAACTAAGGGAACCCTTGATAATTTAATCCAGGCGTTCTTGTTTTATCTATAAACAGTTTGAAATATTAGTCCCTTCATATTCAAAGTTTACATAACAAAAGAAAATATTTGGATTAGACTATAGTCTGAAAATATCTAGAAAATTAAGTTTATCATCATCATCCCATATACATATATATATATATATATATATATATATTTATACATATATATAACATATATATACGCTATATCTTACTACATGAGTAGTTATTTTTTAAAAATAATAAGTATTAAAATAAAAATGGAAACAGTGATTTTTTTCAAGTAAAAAACATACCCTTTTAATGATTAGTGGAAAGAAATGTGTGGGTGGTTATGTTATTATTTGGAATATTTTATATTGTCAAAAAATGTAAAATATTATATAAATGATTAGCAGTAGCAAAATTAGGGGGAAGTATGTATTCTAAACTTCACTTTTTCTTGTCATTTGTACTGTAAATATAAATCACTGTTTAATTTTATGTCAAAAAATATTTTTATATGTGGACACTTGTACAGCTATATACTTTTTCTCTTATTGTATAACACTAGAGGTCCAGTGCATGGATTCATGCACTGGTGGGGTCCCTCCTCCTGGCTTGCAGGGATGGGGCCAAAAGCAACTCTCCAACTTCCCTGAGGATTTCTGGATTGCAAGAGGGCAGTTGTCAGATGATGCACCCTGGAATTGGGCTTCCTCCTGTCTGGTTCTGGGTACATCACCTGAGAACTGCTGTTGCCAAGTGACTGCAGTTCAGCTGCTCCTTTGTTGAGTGCCTGCCCCTGGGGGTTAGTGCATGTCATACCTACTGGCTGATTGACCAGTTGGCTGGTTGCTTAGGCTTTATATATATAAATTTCTGTATCACCCTGCTGGAGACAACAGTCATTGTTGCCATTTAAAAAACAGCCTTTAATTTTAGTTGTAGTAAATATTCCACTTCAAATCTGGATTGAATTGTGAAAAAATAGTACATAGCATTTCAAAATATTGTTTGAATTATTTAATCTGAAATTTGAAGTCAATAGAAAAACATAGGTAAATGCATCTTTTTTAAAAAAAAATTTCTTTATTGATTAAGGTATTACATATGTGTCCTTATTACCCCATTACCACCCTCCCCCACACACACACACACTCATATACTCACCCCACTGTCGTCTGTGTCCATTGTTAGGTTTATATGCATGCATACATACAAGTCCTTTGGTTGATCCATCCTCCCCACCCTCCCCTATCATCCCTCTGAGATTTGACAGTCTAATCAATGCTTCTCTGCCTCTAGATCTGGTTTTGTTCATCAGTTTATGTTGTTCATTATACCCCATACATGCCTGAGATCATGTAATATTTATCTTTCTCTGATTGACTTATGTCAGTTAGTTTAATGCTCTCCACTTCCATCCATGCTGTTGCAAACAGTAAGAATTCTTTCTTTTTTACCACAGTGTAGTATTTCATTGTGTAGATGTACCAATTTTTTATTATTTTTATTTTTTAGTGATGATTTTATTTTTATTGTTTTTTTTATTGTTTTTATCCCCCCTTTGGCCCCCTCCCTCTCAGGCATACTCCAACCCCCCAGTGTATATGTTCATTGGTTATACTTATATGCATGGATACAAGTTTTTTGATTGATCTCTTATCTACCCCACATCTCCTTAATCTTCCTGCTATAATTGGACAGTCTGTTTGATGCTTCACTGCCTCTGTATCTATCCTTTTGTTCATCAGTTTACACTGTTCTTTATTATCCACAAATGAGTGAGATCATGTGGTGCTTCTCCTTCATTGACTGGCTTATTTCTCTAAGCATAAGGCTCTCCAGTTTCATCCAGGTTGCTGCAAAAGGTAAGAATTCCTTCTTTTTTAATGGCAGCATAGAATTCCATTGTGTAGGTATACCACAGCGTTGTGATCGACTCATCTGCTGACGGGCACCTAGGCTGTTTCCAAATTGTAGCTATTGTAAATTGTGCTGCTATGAACATAGGGGTGCATAAATCCTTTATGATAGGTATTTGTGATTTCTTAGGATAAATTCCTAAGAGTGGGATTACAGGGTCTAATGGGAGATCCATTTTTAGTTCTTTGAGGAAACTCTATACTGTTCTCCACAGTGGTTGCACCAGTCTGCATTCCCACCAACAGTGCACAAGGGTTCCTTTTTCTCCACATCCTCATCAACACTTGTCGTTTGTTGATTTGTTGATGATTGCCATTCTGACAGATGTGAGATGATACCCCATTCTCATTTTGATTTGCATCTCTCAGATAATTAGTGACTTTGACCATGTTTTCCTGTGTCTCTTGAACTTCCTTCGGGCATCTTTTGAAAAGGTTCTATTTAGATCCGTTGCCCATTTTTTTTAGATCATTTATTTTCCTTTTATTAAGTTGTATAAGATGGCTGGAGACGTTGGAGATTAAACTTTATCAGTGATAACATTTGCAAATATGTTCTCCCATACAGTGGTCTTTCTTGATGTTTTGTTGATTGTTTCTTTTGCTGTACAAACGCTTTTTATTTTGATGTAGTCCCATTTGTTTATTTTTTCTTTAGCTTCCATTGCCTTTGGAGCAGTATCAGTGAAGAAGTTCTTTCAACATGTCTGAGATTGTGCTGCCTGTGGATTTCTCTAGTATTTTTATGGTTTCCCTTGTAATGTTTAAGTCCTGTATCCATTTGGAGTTTATTTTTGTATTTGGTGTAAGTTTGTGGTCCAGTTTCATTTTTTTGCATGTGTCTGTCCAATTTTCCCAAAATCACTTATTGAAGAGGCTATCTTGGCTCCATTGTGTGTTCATGCCTCCTTTGTCAAATATCAATTGAGCATAGTGGTCTGGGTTGATATCTGGATTCTCTATTCTATTATATTGGTCTATATGTCTGTTCTTGTGCCAGTACCAGGCTGCTTTGAGAACAGTCACTTTGTTATATAGCTTGAAATCTGGTATTGAGATCCCACCTACCTTATTCTTCTTTCTCAGGATTGCTATGGGTATTCGCTGTCTTTTTTGGTTCCAGATGAATCTTGGAAGAATTCTTTCTAGGTCTGTGAAATATGTTGTTGGTATTTTAATGGGTAGTTCATTGAATCTATAGATTGCTTTGGGTAGTATGGACATTTTAATGATGTTGATTCTCCCAATCCATGAGCATAGTATGCTCCTCCATCTGTTAATATCTTTCTGTGTCTCTTTTTTTAGTGTCCTGTAGTTTTCTACATATAGGTCTTTTACCTTTTTAGTTAGGTTTATTCCTAGGTATCTTAATTTTTTTGGTGCAATGGTAAATGGGGTTGCTTTTGGAGTCTCTCTTTCTGTAATTTCACTATTAGTGTATAGAAATGCCACAGATTTCTTGGCATTAATTTTGTATCCTGCTACATTGCTGAATTCATTTATTAATTCGTGTAGTTTGGGGATGGAATCCTTCGGGGTTTTTATGTACAGTATCATGTTATCTGCAAATAAGGACACCTTTACTTCTTCTTTTCAATTTTGGATGCCTTTTATTTCTTCTTCTTGTCTAATTGAAATGGCTAATACTTCCAGTACTATGTCGAACAGGAGTGGTGAGAGTGGGCATTCCTGTCTTGTTCCTGTTCTTAGGGGAAATGGTTTTAGTTTTTGCCCTTTGAGTATGATGTTAGCTGTGGGTTTATCATATATGGCTTTTATGATGTTGAGGTATGATCCTTCTATTCCCACCTTCCTGAGAGTTTTTATCAAGAAAGGGTATTGGACTTTGTCAAATGCTTTCTCTGCATCAATTGATATTACTACTGATTTTTATATCTCAATTTGTTTATGTGATGTATCATGTTTATTGATTTGCAGATATTGTATCATCACTACATTCCTGGGATGAATTCTACTTGGTCATTGTGTATGATCTTTCTATCAAATTCTATGATTTGGTAGAATTTTGTTGAGGATTTTGGCATCTATGTTCATGAGAGATGTTGGCCAGTAATTCTTTCACTTTGTTGTCTTTATCTGGTTTTGGTATTCGGATGATGCTGGCTTCAAAGAAGGTGTTTGAAAGTGTTACTTCTTCGTGAATATTTTTTAATAGCCTGAGGAGGATAGGTTTTAATTCTACCTTTAATGTTTGGTAAAACTCTCCTGTGTAGCCATCTGGTCCCAGGCTTTTATTTGCTGGAAGCTTTTTGATGACTGCTTTAATTTCTTCCATAGTTATTGGATTATTGAGATGTTTAGATTCTCCTTGATTGAGTTTTGGAAGGTTATATTTTCCTAGGAATATGTCTATGTCTGGCAGGTTGTCCAATTTTTTGGAATAGAGTTGTTCATAGTATTTTTTTAACAATCCTTGTATTTTGGCGGGGTCTGTTGTTATTTCTCCTCTTTCATTTTTAATTTTGTTTATTTGGGTCTTCTCTTTTTGCTTCTTGGTGAGTTTGGCTAGAGGTCCATCAATCTTGTTTATCCTTTCAAAGAACCACCTCTTGGTTTTGTTGATCATTTGAATTGTTTCTTTTGTCTCCATATTGTTTATCTCTGCTCTAATCTTTACTATTTCCTTCCTTCTGCTTATACTTGGCTTTTGTTGTTGCTCTCTTTCGAGCTCTTTGAGTTGTAGAGTTAAGTAATTTATTACCATTGTTTCCTGTTTGTTTTTTTTTTTTCAGTAGGCTTGTAGGTCTATGAATTTCCCTCTCAAGACTGCTTTCACTATGTCCCATAAATTTTATATTTTTGTGTTTTCATTGTCATTTGTTGCCATGATGTGTGTTTTTTTTTATTTCTTCCTTGATCTCTTTGGTTACTCAGTCATTGTTTAATAACATGCTATTTAGTCTCCATGTGTTTGATTTCTTTCTATTGTTTTTATTATATTTGATTTCCAGTTTTATGCCACTGTGATCTGAGGAAATGCTTGATAGGATTTCTATCTTCTTGAATTTGAAGAGACTTTTCTTATGACCTAACATATGATCTATCTTTGAAAATGACCCATGTGCACTGGAGAGGAATGTATATTCTGTGGCTTTGGGGTGAAATGTTCTGAAGATGTCAATTAATTCCATCTGGATTGATGTTTCTTTGCTGAATTTTTGTTCAGAGTATTTGTCCACTGGTGATAGTTGGGTATTAAAGTCTCCTACTATGATTGTATTGCTGTCAATATCTCCCTTAATATCGTCCAGGTGTTCTTTTATGAATTTAGTTGCTCCTATATTGGGTGCATATATGTTTTCCACAGTTATTTCTTCTTGTTGGATTGTTCCCTTTAGTATTATAAAGTGGCCTTCTTTATCTCTGGTTGCCTGGTTATGTAGTTCTCTCTCCTATGTTGATTCAAAGTCACAAACTACAACACCACCAGGTACAAAACACAAGGCACTGAACAAAAATATATTCATGATGTTAATAATCACAAATAAGGTGACCACCAATGAAAGACAAATTAGGGGTACATAGAGAAAAAGAAGAGAAAAATGAGGAAAAAAGAAAAGAAAGAAGTGCCAAAATCAAATGGGAGAGCGAGAAAAAAAATAAGTAAATGAACAAAAAACAAATTAAAATAAAAAAATAAAAAGGAGAAGAAGATGAAGAAGAAAAGTGAAAGAGAAAAAAGTCAGAGAGAAAAGAAACAGGATAAGAGAGCAAAGAGGAATAAAATATAGATGTCAGGACAAAACTCCAATAGAATAATTACTAATCCCAACAAATGCTGGCAACCAGTACCTAGAGATTAATACAAAGTAAAAATAACAACTAATATCAAGGGAGGTGAGGGAAAAGGGAGGTAAAAAACAAACCAAAACAAAGCAAACAAAAGCAACATAAAACAAGTAGAATAAGCTAAAACAATCTTAGCAAAAAAGTACAAAAAATCGATAAAATCACTGTTCAGGCAAATAGCAACAAAAGGACATAGAGAAAAATAACAAGAAGAGAGAGGTTTGTATAGACTTGGAGTAGGGGATTTGAAATTAGATATATAAGTGGGGAGAAATTTTAACCATCTAAAGAGAAAGAATAGGGAGAATCTAAAGTTGGAAAAGGGAAAGAGAAACAAGACAACAAAATGGGGAAAGTTAGGAGGAAAGTGTTGGCATAAAGGTAGATTTGAGATAGAGTAAAATTATGCTAAAGGAAAGATGAAAGTAGAATGTAGAACTCTAATCCCGAAATAAAATAAAGGGAAAACAAAATGACACTTTTTTTTCCCTAAAAAGTAAAATAGTAGTAGTAATAATACTAGTTCAAAACAAAAATGTAGTAATTAGAAGGTTAAATCAATTGAGGAGGAAAGAAGAAAATAGTTTTTAATTTAAAATATGCAAAAATGAAAAAAAAACATAAAATAAAATAAAAAATTTAAAAAAAGAAAAATAAAAAAAAATAGAATGGTCATTCACTTCTACTATTTTTCTGCCTGGCACTCCTGTTTCCCAGTAGGGAGGGTATTGCAGTTCCCTGTGTTCCACTGCTGAGGTCTTAATCTCTTTATTCTTTTGTGGTTATGCAAGAGGCAATTTGTGCGTCATCCACTGGGTGGCAGTGTTTCGGAATTGACCTCTGAGACAAAGCACAGGACCTCTCTAGGTTGTGCTCAGATCCTGCTACTCTGTGGTTCTCAAAACCAGTTTGTGGGGATTTGAGCAGCCGGGACACTGTAATAACTCCCAGGCTGTCCTTTTGCCTCAGATCAAAATGAGTTGTTTTCTAGAGCTCCCCTTTGTCAACAGCTCTGAGAGTTTGCTTCCACACTTAGGGATCTCGCCCTGCCCCACATCCATGGACCTCTCTAGAAGCTGCTTTCCCGCAGCCTGGTTCCCACAGGTGTGCATGTGTCTGTTCTGCAGGACAGGAGATCTCACCTTATCTCAGGCAAAATCTGACCTTTCCCAGTGCTGTGTTAATATCCTCTGAGTCTCTGTGTCTGTACTGATTGGAGAGCGGTGCTCTGGGTCCCCCGGGTTTTCGGTGGGTGTTTCAGCCGTAGCTTTCAGACCACCGCAGACATCCACCTCCCTCGGCAAGATGGCTTGGTCTCTGCGTTTGCACTGGTGGCTCTGGCAGACAAAAACCCTGTGGGTGTAGGGATGCTTGGTCAGGAGAGGCCCGTCCAGCAGTCCCCCACCTCCTCCTGGAGGATAACTGACTCTTAACTTGCCAAGAAACACTCCCAATGTGACTCTCAGCTGCTCTCTCCCCCTCTGCCCAGCGACAAAGCTCCGGACACGTCTGTCTATTCCCCGCCATTTTTCCTCCTCCTGTACCACAGTTTTTTAATTTACCATCTGCTGATGGGCACTTAGGCTGTTTTTAAATCTTAGCTATGGTGAATTGTGCCGCTATGAGTATATGGGTGCATATATCCTTTCTGATTATTGTTTCTAGCTTCTTGGGACATATTCCTAGAAGTGGGTCAACTGGGAGTTTCATTTTAATTTTTTGAGGAAACTCCATACTGTTGTGCACAATGGCTGCACATGGCTGCATTCCCACCAGCAGAGCACAAGGGTTCCTTTTTTTCTGCATCCTCACCAGCACTTGTCATTTGTTGATTTGTTGATGGCCCAATGCATGGGAGAACATATTTGACAATTTATCACTGATAAGGGTTTATCTCCAACATTTATAGGGAACTCATATAACTTAACAAAAGGAAGATAAACAACCCAATCAAAAAATGGGCAATGAACCTAAATATATACTTTTCAAAAGAAGACAGAAGGAAGGTCAAGAGGCTTATGAAAATATGCTCAGTCACTAATCATCTGAGAGATGAAAAAATGACAATGTGGTACCATCTCACATCTGTCAGAATGGCTATCATTAACAAATCAACAAATGGTAAATTCATCTTTTGGTGAAAGTGCCCATCTTAAAAAAAAAAAAAAAAACCTGTTAATATTTTTAGAAGTAATTCAGCCTTTATATTTAAAGAATTTGTTTTTTAATAGTTTCTGAAATGCAAGTGGGTACTGAGAAAGAGTCATACTTTTGTACAGTTTGTTTACCTTTGTATTTATGTCAATGTTTCTTTTGCTTCAAATGCTGCTTTAGGTCATTTACAACTAGTTAAACTCCATGCACCTGATTGCTTCTCTATGGTAATTGATCAATAGATGTTATGCTTCTAAAAGTAACTAGTAATTTTTAAAAACAGGATCATAAATTCTTTTGTATGTTTTAAATGATTTCTAAGCTAATCTTATACTTCCTCTATTTATTTTAATTTTACAAATGGCAAACTAGAAATTATAGCATAAAGAGAAGAATTATGCTGAGATTAGTTAATACCAAAAAGGAGGTGGAACTTTTTCTCTCTAGTAGACATTTTGTCAAATAGATCTCCATATTCCTTCTATAGTGAAGCTTCTAATACAACATTCAGCCTGAAAGAGAAAGCTAACATTGTAACAAAACCATTGAACTGGGCAGTTCAGAAGAAATCAACCCAAACTTCCCTGGGTAACAATTGGGCTGAATTGGTTGTACAAGTTGTCTACTTTTGTATGGAAAAATTTATTCTCTTCATGAGAATGGAAAGAAATTGTTCAAAATCCACTGTCACCAATTTGTGTGATTAATAGACATTAGACAGTATGCGTAAGCATAGTAAGAAAAAGATAGGCTAGAAGAGCCTGACTGGGAGTGACTCCTGAGTATTCTTTAGATTTAACTCAGCAATTAATCAAACAGTTCTTTACCTGCCACTAAGTTTTTCTTCAAAAGAAGCAAAGTAGAGGGTCAATAAACATGACACTGCAAGCCCTTTTACATACATCAGGAGAATATCAAACAGGTTTTCCATCAAGGTGCAACTTCAGGTTATTTTTTTATGTTTGCTGGGTCTCCTTATCATCCTTCTCTAAAAAAAGCTACATAAAAAGATTTCCCCCAAAAGAGAAATTTTGTTCCTGTGTCATTGTTGGTGGTCATGCTATTTTTGTTTTATTTCTAAATATAGGTGTTGCTATATATGTTTGATCATGACTACAATAAAAATAGAAACAGTATGAGTCAACCAGGGATAATCTATAGCCAAGAGTAAAAACAAAAAACAAAAGCAAAAAAAAACCCCTCTGCATTTCCTTTGTTTAGCCTATCAAAAGTTTCTTTTTTTTCTGAATGTGCTTATTTCCAAGGGGCTTGAGCAGACCTGAGTCACTGTAGGGATTCAAGGGGCATGACAGTGACTTTAGATTTAATTTACCCAATCTGACATGATTTGTATTACTCATGTGTCGAGGGCGGTCTCGGTTTGACAAAGTCCCGAGAAGGCAAGCGTTCACAAAGTGAGCTGCCTCAGCCCTTCGACCCCCCTAGTTTTACTGGAATTGTTTCTAGCTTTGCTTAAGACTGCTTGCTTAGCTAGCTAAAGCTTAAGGAACTAGGGAGTTAAGTCGTAAATAGAGTTTACTTAACTACAACATTCCATGAG